>JAZHYW010039316.1:0-77593 GCA_037355805.1 Ixodes ricinus | reverse complement strand
CCAATCAACATCAATCACCACGTGGAGATGCGGTCAATTTTTTGTTTTTTTTTTTTCTGATTTTGACTAATACAGCTTGAGGATTACTTTTTTGGGGTTTATCGGTTACCATCAAGAACACCGAACCTTAGTTATAAGCGAGTTAAACTGTATGGAATGTATAGGTTTATTGGGTGCAGAATGCACACTCCACGAATGAGCCCTTTGGGTGTGGGGTGGATACCACATTTATGTGCCCTGCAGCACACTATGGCTACTTTTGGTGTCAAGTTTTTGTTCAGGGTGATTTGTCTTTTTCTGCCGTTGATATTGGGAACCACATACATTTTTTTGCTTGGTCTCGCAAATGTTCTGCAAATACACCGGTGGTTGGCTTTCATTTACGAAATTTATATGTTTGAAATTGCAGAGGTAAGGAACTCGAAAATGAAGGTCGAAAGACAAAACAGACGGCAGGAAAGTCGCATCGTTTGCTTTGTCCCCTATGTCCCTTTTTTGTTTGTATTCTTTTGTCACCAACACGCTCAACTTCTCAAATCATAAAGAGCTTGTAGTTAAAGCATTTTTTGTCTCGGGCCCGGGCACCTTGTGAAGCCCTTTTTTCGCAAAACGAGCTCATTTGCCCGATGGTTTCGTGACGGTGATAGAGGAACTGTCTTTTTCTTCTCAGGTGTACAAATTTCATCATGCAACCAGATTGGCAGAATATGGCTTCGTCCAGGAGGTAAGCGTAGAACGGTCTTCTTCAAGCATTCCGTTTTGCCGCTCGTCTACAGAGACATCTTGGCCAGTCATAAATTGGGCGGACATTCAGGAGTTGTCGCTTTTGGCAGTAGTGGCACTTCACTGACGCTGCCGGTGCCCATTGAAACACTATACAGTAAACCCTCAATTGAGTGAACTTCAACAGCATACATAGTCAAAAGCGCGAAATGCAATTTGTGGAGTGATGTAGGCCGATATATACGAAGTGCATAACAGTTATGTTGCTGCCTTTCTCATTTTGGGAAAAAATATAATTTTCATTTGCACCAGCACTTTTAAAGCGCATGAAGTAACAAAGCTGTCCAGAGAGTATGTTTTTCTGCACTTCCTCTGGCAGAGCTTGTTGCTGTGACGAAGCCATACCGCAACGGCATTGTCCACTGGCTTGAAATATCCCGTGCAAAGTCTTTCCTGTTGGAATTAAATGCAGTTTCTCCTTTAAGCTTCATCTGCTTCACTATCGTTGACAATGTCAACGGTGGAGTCCCATAGTCCTTTGCAACGTCCACTTGCTTTTGACCGTTGTCCAGACGCTGAAGGATTTTGAGCTTGCCTGATAGAGACAACCGCTTCTGTTTCGTCATACTCATTACGAAAATGTGTGCGCAAACTGCAGTCCTGCCGTTGTTACCCAAAACTAAGATGGCTGAACGGCACCAATGACAAAGAAAAAGACACACCACGTGGTTTGTTTTTGTCTACCGCACTGTTGCTTTGCCTCGGCGGTGCCGTAAGCGCCAGCGACGATACGCCGCCGCTACAGAGGCGGCGGCGGCGGGCATCGGCTGCGCCAGCACTGCAGAGCACAAAACTTCATTGAACTGATAGCAAAAAAATCCTGGGTCCACCGATCAAGTTCGTTGAACTGAAATGTTCGCTATTCCGAAATTCGTTAATTCGTTTATAGGAAAACCGCCAGGAATTTTTTAAAGTTTGTTGTTCTGAAATATTTGTTAAACCGATGTTTGCTCAAGTGAGAGTTTACTGTAGTCGCTGACAAGGTGAGAACGCAGGGAGGAGATTCGGTTGTGCCACTTCAGGCGTGAGGTTCCTACCTTCAACAACTCTTGGGCGTCTGGTGCAGTTAAAGCAGGACGGAAGCGTGTGCTCAAGGCGAGGCACGCGCTGCTGCTCTCACCCTGTCAGTGACTCTATGTTTCGTTGGCCCCCAAACAGCTCGTGGCTGGAAAGTGCACGTATGGGTAGCTACCGCATGGTTTCTCGAACAGAGTTCCTAAGAACCCGGGGTTTCCCACGAACCCGGGAATCTCAAACGTTTTTGATCTCGAGGAACCCCTCCTCCTCGGACATTGGTCGGGGTACCACTCCCGGTCTCGGCATCGACGTAATAAGGCAGTGCAGGACCCTACAGACCTTGTAAACAGTGATCCGTTAATGAGAGTGTGTCTGGCTCGTACAGTAGACTCTCATTAATTCAAACTCCAGCAAGCCATGGATTTTGTTTGAATTATCAGAAATTCATCTAAATATGATGAAGGATAACATTATTTGCCATATGAATGGCTACGCATACAAAGCAGATATTTGAGGGTTTCCTCTACATAGGCCTATTGATCATAAGCGGGTATGCCACACATGATGTATTTGTGAAATGTATGACCTAGGTTTTGTTTAGTTATCCCTCAAAAATGTTGTTTATCGTGGACTGTTTCGACAACTCCTGACAACTTGAAACAAGATTAAATTTGTTCATCGGGCCAACAAGTTGTCTAATGTGAACTTTCAGGGGACACGGGCGATGGAAACTGGATCCGCGCAGAAGTTTTCATAGCAACTTGCGTGGACACTGTGACGGGGACCTATGCCATTCGGCACGTCACAGCGTCCGCGCAAGTTGCTATGTAAATTTTCGCGTGGTGCCCGTTTTCATATCTTGTGTGTGCCCACTTGAGCTCCGCTCAGTGTGCTGCTCACCGAGCACCAGTGCGCCGTGGAGAAGCAACACTCGCGAAAGAAGCTTCGCAAGTGTTGCTGCTTTGCAGTACACCGGTGCTCGGAAAGAAGTGCGCTCAAAGGGTCGGAAGAGCAAAAGGTATGAATTCCACGCAAACGCCGTTCGAATTAAGTGGCTTATGAATACATTATTAACATAGCGGAACAACCAAAATTTTTAAATTTGTTTGAATTTATCAGAAGTATGAAATTTACGAGTTCGAATTATCGCGAGCGTACTGTAGTTGGGGCTCGAATCTGCTCAAATAGTGCTCGAACTGGAGGAACGTGCCAGTTGGGGGTGGGGATGGTCAAGGTAACCCCGGAGTGTACTTTGGGAAGGGTTCGTACGAACTCATTTGGGGAACCGATGCCCTAGTTACCCTGTGGGACTCCCCAAAACTCCTTGTAGAGTCCCTGCCCGCAAGTAAAAGTGTTTTTCCGGTTTAAGTACTATTTCGGCAGATGTGAGCCCCCCGCCGATGCGTTAACCACGAGCCAAACATTCCGTTCTACGTATATCATTGCTTACAATGTCTGAAGGCTTATACGCCGCTTTAATGCATTGCTGCTTTGCGCTCTGCCGTGTTGAACGTTTGCCGACGCATTTGACGACCCCATCCCCTTTGGTCCCCGTCAGGCCCTGCACTACTGCGAGGTGGTGGCGGCGGCGATGGCGAAGGACCCCCGTGCCTGCCCCTGGGGGTGGCCTCGCGGGCCTACCAGCTGGCCCTGCGGCTCAAGTACCACGACCCCCACTTCAGCCAGGGGCAGGGGGAGCTCGAGGAGCTGGGTGACCCCCCGTGGCTATCCGCCTTTGCCCTGCTGCTCCAGGCGTGCGGGGTGGGTGTCTCTCTCTCTCTGCCTCCCCCCTTGCCGCCGTAGGCCCTGGAATGCGGCGAGGTTAAAGAGGACGAAGGATGCCACCTTGTGGCCTATTGCTTTGCAGTGGTTGAGCCTCTTTAGAATTGCAAAGCACGAGGTTGCCCTTGCCCAAAACGGGCAAGGGCAACCTCGTGCTTTGCACTTGCCCTTGCCCGTTTTGGTTACCACTGGCGTCCAGTGTCCGTGCTCATCGAGCGTCGAGACAAGGGAATATTTGCTCGAGGTTCAATCAATTTACCCGCACCTGCCTGCACCGGTGCGGAAAAGTGTAGCACAGTGCAGAAAAGTGCAGAGCAATGTACTTCTGGTTGTCTTTTCACCTAGACTGTGGTCTTAACTCGGATACGGTGGTGTGCACCAAGTGTGCATCGCCTGCTGTATTACACACCACCAGAAGGTGCAGGTAAATCAAATGGGCCCAGTGTCAGTTCTCTTTGTTTTTTTGTTTTTATGTTGTGGAACACTAGGTGATGTCTGCAACACGGTCAAACCCGGATATATTGAATTCAAAGGGGATCGTAAAATAGTTTGATATATCGATAATTTGATATACAAAAATATGTTAACTTAAGCTCCAGTTGAAATTTTTGCGTGTGTCTGCTAATACTGAAGGCCGCGACAAATGGGACCTTACCAAATAGAGCCTCTAAAATGCCGCTAAATACAGTAGAGCTTAGTTGGTGAAGGTCACAAACACAGCCCTCTTTTATGCGATGGTGTTTGCGATCGTTTACGCTTGGGTACGACCTCCACACACCGCCAACAACAAAACATGACAACAATTTAAAAAGAATGAAAAGGAAAAAAGCAAGCAGCATAAAAAAAAAAAGCTCACGACGCATAGAATAAAGTTAATTAAGCAGCAAAAAAGGAACCTCGTTAAATTCAGGCAGCAAAAAAAGAAAGGCAGAAAAGAAAAAAAAACGGGCAAAGTAAAAACAGCAAAAGAAAAAGGTAAACGAAGATAAGGCCTTCAAAGGGCGACAGCTCAACTGTTGTCAATGCACTCAACGAAGTGTTTTTTTTTTGTTTTTTTTTCGCTTTTCTTATTTTGGGGTTAAGGAGTCGCGCAGCGACAGCAGCGTTCGGGGAAAGAGCGCACGCTACCGTTCAAACAGCAATCACTCTCTGCCCTCTCTACGCGCGCGCGTGCGGGTCGACGGGCGGGTCGGTGGCCGTGCTTAGTTCGCTATATCGAGTGTCCCCACCATGGGAGTTTGATACAGAAAAAGAACACTCCTATACTATTACATGTGATTTTCAAGGGGATGTTTGGACTGTTTGACATAAACAATACTTCAAAATACCCGGGTTTAAAATAACCAGGCTCAACTGTATCAGCGTGATAAGAGTGCGCTGCCCACACCATTAATGCTCCACATGGCAGATAGAGTTTGTGACGTGTGTGCGACGCTGGCTATAAAACCAGCGAGCGGAATAAAAGGAGGGTTCTTTTGCCCACACGACAATGTCTACCTAGTATTAGGAGGAAAGGAAAGGGGGCATCAGCCTGTGTCTGTTGTACTATTTTAGTAATAGTACTGGTTGGGGATGCACATGTTAGTAGTAACCCATGTTGAAGGTTTAATTAAAATACTAGGTTGACTGCTGGACACTTACCCGATCTGCAGGATGTTAGAGGGGGACAACAACCAGGGCGGCGCTGGCTTTCACAATGAAAGCCTGCCGCGTGTGAAGACCTTCTGTTTTGGGTGATGTCCCCAGTATTGTTATTGACCTGTCGTATTTGCCGTGAGAGGACATCAAACACAGTAAATAACCAATACTGTCCTCATAAAGAAGCTTCGAGGTCTCCGGGTTGCTGTAGAGAGCCTTCATTACAGAGAGTTTCCAACTGCTCAGTCGGGGTCACATGGTTTAGGGGCCTCGTTTGCAATGCAGGCTGCAAAGGAGGCTACACAAGAAGCGTCGACCGTCTGTAAAAATCTCCACCTTTTCACCTTCTTTTAATGCGAATAGCATTCTTTGGATACTTCACGCACTTTTCGTCTATGTATATATCTATCTATCTATCTATCTGGCTATCTAACCTCTTACGCCGCGGGTCGATAAATAAATAAAAAAGACCGGCGCCGGCTGGGATTCGAACCGTTGACCCTTTGATCAACAGGCAGACGCGCTAACCACAGAGCTATGAAGGCAGTCATTCAACGCACTCTAAACGGTTGTTTATATCTTTACCATAGGACTCGCTTTACAGCGCTGTCACAGCTACCGGTGCGCGCGCGTTCCATGCACGAGGGCTCATTCAGCTCTCGTGAGGCTGAGCACGGCCGCTAGCTCACCCTCTCCCGCGCTCGGGAGAGGGTGATGTACGGCCGTGCTCAGCCTCACGAGAGCGGAATGAGCCCTCGTGCATGGAACGCGCGCGCACCGGTAGCTGTGACAGCGCTGTAAAGCGCGTCCTATGGTAAAGATATAAACAACCGTTTAAGTACCGTTGGTTGAGACTAGCTGACACGCCAGAAAGTCTGGTCGGTACCATTTTGAGTGTTTGTGCGTATGGCGCGTGCTTTGCTCGCCTTCCTAAGTGACACAAACGCACGTGCTGGGCTGCGGAGATCGTGCGCAGGGCTGTGAAAGTGTCAACAAATTTAGAATCGCCTCAAGAGTGGGCTGGCGTATCTAGAGTGTGCCGGCCACCTGACGAACGCGCATAACTCCGCACCGTTTGATGCTATTCGCATTAACGTAGATAATCATTCCCAAAGGATGGGTTCTGCTGATTTTTTTCCTTGCCACTCGATAACGCAGTGCATGTCAACTTGAAACCATCTCCGCAGGTGGCGTCTGTCATTAATCTAGGCTCTCTAGTTTATCGCCACTTTAGTTAGTGCTATCTCTGGGTTTGGCATCGGGAACAAAAACTTGTTGCCACCTGCGCCTTTCTATTTGTGCAGTGTCTAGTATTCACCCCTAGTGGAGACATTGTTTAAATTACAGTAAGCAAGGAGTTGAAAAATTTACCTCTTGTTGTAAGGTTCCGTCTTGCCGTAGCTTTTGCTGCATGTTCCGTGATGTCCTATCTTGACCAGTGTCTTCTCTTTTGTGCTCATCCGAAGGATGGACAGGCCTTCCCTGGACAGGCTGGGTACGTTGGCTACGAGGCACCGCTGCAAGAAGAGCCGATCGCAGAGACGGCTCACTACCAGGAGGACAACTCCAGTGCCTCAGGTGACAGCTTGTGTCTTCAAAGTTTTGCACCATTTCCTTTTTAATGCGAATAGCATTCTTTGGCTACTTCACGCACTTTTCGTCTATGTATCTATCTGGCTATCTAACCTCTTACGCCGCGGGTCGATAAATAAATAAAAAAGACCGGCGCCGGCTGGGATTCGAACCGTTGACCCTTTGATCAGCAGGCAGACGCGCTAACCACAGAGCTATGAAGGCAGTCATTCAACGTACTCTAAACGGTTGTTTATATCTTTACCATAGGACGCGCTTTACAGCGCTGTCACAGCTACCGGTGCGCGCGCGTTCCATGCACGAGGGCTCATTCCGCTCTCGTGAGGCTGAGCACGGCCGCTAGCTCACCCTCTCCCGCGCTCGGGAGAGGGTGATGTAGCGGCCGTGCTCAGCCTCACGAGAGCGGAATGAGCCCTCGTGCATGGAACGCGCGCGCACCGGTAGCTGTGACAGCGCTGTAAAGCGCGTCCTATGGTAAAGATATAAACAACCGTTTAAACTACCGTTGGTTGAGACTAGCTGAGACGCCAGAAAGTCTGGTCGGTACCATTTTGAGTGTTTGTGCGTATGGCGCGTGCTTTGCTCGCCTTCCTAAGTGACACAAACGCACGTGCTGGGCTGCGGAGATCGTGCACAAGGTTGTGAAAGTGTCAACAAATTTAGAATCGCCTCAAGAGTGGGCTGGCGTATCTAGAGTGTGCCGGCCACCTGATGAACGCGCATAACTCCGCACCGTTTGATGCTATTCGCATTAACGTAGATAATCATTCCCAAAGGATGGGTTCTGCTGACTTTTTCTATGCTTTCTTTGATCTGGCTTTCTTTGATGCAAGTAGGATTTGCATTCACATATCTGAAGCAGTGCTGCTTAGTGTGGAACTTTTGTAATGCGAATAGCATTCTTTGGATACTTCACGCACTTTTCGTCTATCTATGTATCTATCTATCTGGCTATCTAACCTCTTACGCCGCGGGTCGATAAATAAATAAAAAAGACCGGCGCCGGCTGGGATTCGAACCGTTGACCCTTTGATCAGCAGGCAGACGCGCTAACCACAGAGCTATGAAGGCAGTCATTCAACGCATCTAAACGGTTGTTTATATCTTTACCATAGGACGCGCTTTACAGCGCTGTCACAACTACCGGTGCGCGCGCGTTCCATGCACGAGGCTCATTCCGCTCTCGTGAGGCTGAGCACGGCCGCTAGCTCACCCTCTCCCGCGCTCGGGAGAGGGTGATGTAGCGGCCGTGCTCAGCCTCACGAGAGCGGAATGAGCCCTCGTGCATGGAACGCGCGCCACCGGTAGCTGTGACAGCGCTGTAAAGCGCGTCCTATGGTAAAGATATAAACAACCGTTTAGAGTACCCTTGGTTGAGACTAGCTGAGACGCCAGAAAGTCTGGTCGGTACCATTTTGAGTGTTTGTGCGTATGGCGCGTGCTTTGCTCGCCTTCTAAGTGACACAAACGCACGTGCTGGGCTGCGGAGATCGTGCGCAGGGCTGTGAAAGTGTCAACAAATTTAGAATCGCCTCAAGAGTGGGCTGGCGTATCTAGAGTGTGCCGGCCACCTGACGAACGCGCATAACTCCGCACCGTTTGATGCTATTCGCATTAACGTAGATAATCATTCCCAAAGGATGGGTTCTGCTGATTTTTTTTCTCAAAAAACTTTTGAAGGTTTTTTTTTTTTTTTTTTTTTTTTTTTGTAGTTGGAGCAAATACCATATAGCTTCGCCAATACTGGAAACTCCACCGAAAACCTATGGGAGCGGCGGCGAACGTGACAGTGGCACCTCTAGCGGACTCGGAGTCTACGGAAGCAGGCGACGCAATGGAAAAGTATAGGCTCCGCGACGTCCTCGAGCTTTGTGAGCCCCGTTTCTTCACCCTAACAGCTGAAACAATTCATTACGGTCAGTCCGCTTGCAAAGCGGAATCCACTGATCGAAACTGCAAACGACAATCGAATAACAACGCGCGCATAAACAAAGAAAGAGCAGTTTATTTAGCGGTCTCAAACGCCTCTCAGGGGATCTCACGCGTTTGAAGCGCGTCTGGGAAGCGGAAAAAAGGCGTTTAGCTACTCGAACTACGTCGTAATCATTAAAACGCGCACAAACGACATGTTAATATTACCAGAGCAAGCGCACGAGCTGCTGGAGCATAAAAACAAAACAGAAAGTAAGGATAAAAATGACCGTGCAAACACTTACCGAATTTTGCAGATAAGATGGTGTCGCCATTCCCGACGAAAATAAAAAGAAACGGGGAAGAGAAGCGAACAACGGCGAATAAAACAAACAAGTTAGCAGACGATACAAAGATACTCAGCAAAAAACTGCGTCAACTACGACGATCGTTGCGGCGCTTATAGAAAAAAAAAAGAAAAATGGAATGCAACAAATGAATAGCTGGTAATCGCCGCCGGTGTTGAGTTCACAATAAACAAAGCGGAAGCAACAGACGAAACTAATAAAAAAAGAAAGCGTCCCTTTTTTTAGCTGCTTGTTTACGTTTGTTTATTTACACTTTGAACAGTTTAATTTGGATGCTGCATACCTTAGTTACTCACGTTTGTTCGGCCTTCGGGAAGCGGTAGAAAGATTTCCCACCACATCGCAAAAACTTGTTTTTGCAATAGTAGGCAGCACACGGCATGCCTGCCATCTCTAAGTATGCGCTGGTGTATGCTCTCGAATGCGGCCGGTTGATCAACAAACGATGACCCGTAGCAGACGTACCGGCCGGCGTACACAAATAAAATTCAGAATAACAATGCATAACGAGCTTACACTTCTTAATATATTTAATAAATATCAAAAAGCACGTATGACGATTTCGGATCAGAAACTCAATCGAAGGCGAAAATAGGAGGTTATCGCAGACGACAGTGGAAGAAAACAACAACAACAAGTTGCAGACGGCCCTCAAAATGTCCGAGCCTAGCGTAGCAGACCAACAGACGAACCGGGGGTGAAGCGAAGGAAAGAAAGTAAATACTAAGCCAAACAAAACAAGGATACGCGATGGCGTACACGTCGGGTAAACAACAAAAACAAAAAAGAGCAAAACAAAAAACACAGCAACACAAAAGCAGGAGGAAGAAAGACGCGGCAGAGTGGCGTCGCCTCAAAAATATAAATGAAAGAAGACTCAAAAATGGAAAGTGTGGAGACGGTTCAACGGGTGTCGGCCTTTATCCCAGAAGTAAAGAAGCAGCGAAGCAAGATGTTAGTCGTCGCTGCGCTAACAATCGGAATTTGTGCACTGTAAGTAACGTGACTGAAATCACCTTTTTTTGCGGGGCTACGGTGCTCTCTTGTTCTTTCTTTGCAAGCGCTAGAAGTCTGTTTTTTTCGTAACTCCGCTTTTATTAATCTATGATAGCGTCAGATTTGCATATGCACAACGACTTCTTTCAGAGCATTCTGACATCACCGTAACGTACGTGGTTCGAAATTGACTTTTGCTTCTTCATCCGGAGGCGATCTTAACGGGATTAGCCAGCTCGCCTATTCGACGAAACGGTTATAAGCAAGACATTCATGAGAAATGGGAATTGCAACAACAAAACGAATTGATCGACAAGAAAACTAAAGTTGAAACGAAGCTATGTTCTGAAATGTTTGTACATTGCCCTTTTTCACGAAACAGCGCGAAGGCACATATTCGTGTTTTGTCTGGCTTACATAAGTTGTGACCGAATGTTTTCTTCGGGAGAACTCCAAAATTGCACCCTACAAGCTGTAACATCTTTCCCACGCGAAGAAAATGCCCTTCACTCATGAACTGGCACCAATTTTTTAACTTTCAAAGCAGCGAATGTCCGTGACAATTTTTTTTTTGTTGGTCACCTCGCACGGAGATAGGCAAAACCAATGCATTTTGGAGAATTCGTCTGCTAGCGGAGACTCCGAGCTCGCCCGGGGCGCTGCAATCACTTTTCGCCCGCTTTCCGCGGGAGTTGCCAGTATTGGCTTCCACGGTATTTGGTTGGAGTTGGAATATTGACAGTTTTGGGTTTTTCTGTCATTGAAATAATTGAATTTAAATTAGGGGGCGGGCAGGTATTTAATATATTTTGAATATGAATTAAGCATTTTATTTGTTAATTTAAATAATAAGATATTCTATTCATGTTTTAAATTTTATACATTCGTACACCCTGAATTTAAATTGGTGAATTCACTACTTAATGATTAGGATCGTGCCAATAGTGGTTCTAATTGAATAGCACTGTGTCATTCATAGCCTTCACTGGGCAACGGAAAACCACGACAACCGTTTCTGTCAACAGTGTTAGTGGTAGGGATAACACTGCGCTATTCGGTTCTTACTACGATTTGCGCATCCGTAGTAGTGATATTTCTGTTAAAAATTATTGCATTGAGCACAAAGGAAATATTTAAAAAATGGTGTTCAGATTTTTGTAAGTTATCCAGGTGCTCGCACCTGTTTTCATGCACATGTCATCTTGTCTATTGTTGGCGTCGGGATCGACGTAAGCAAGTGCCCACCCCCGAATTCTGTCGTAGTTCGGAGGGCACTGGTCCGATATTGTACAACGGGAATGTTCAGGGACGATTTTAAGCATCAAGCGGAGATACCTCAGGTGTCTTTAAATTAGCCGAGGAGCTAGAGTGTTGAAAAAGAAACCAAAGTTCAAGTATAGTTGTTTCTTCCATGCTAAGCCTTATAAGTGGTGCTGCTGCTGTTCGAAAATGTGCTGTCTTTGCCATTTGTCGATCCTGGTAATTGGTGCCTTTCTTGGCGTGGCAAGAGAATGTAGGGAGTAATTTATTTTGGTGCAAATTATTCCAGCTTTTATGGGAAACTTCAGGAAGCTTTCTTTTAGAGTTTATGAATCTCAAAATACAGTTTATGAAGTTTTAACTTCTAGGCCATGGCCCCATCATGTTTGTCTTTTGCTACAAATCACACGCTGCAATTACAGGTGCCTACGGGGCAGCCTACCAGGGTTACGACACCTCGGCCGCACAGGCAAACTACAGCTCCTACCAGGACCCGTCCGCCTATGCCGAGAACACAAATGCGACCGACACCCCTGCTGACCAGTGTAAGTAGACCTCCAGACCCGTTCACTTAATATGCCCTTTTCAAAGTGCATGCCATCTAGTGACTGCCGAGCCAATTATCCGTGTCTGCCTTCATCCGGGCACGTACCCAGATCGCTAGTGTTGTATGAATATTTGAATTTTCGAATAATACGCTTTTCAATATTTGTTTCGAGATGAACTCTAATATTCATATTTTTCAAAGTGTTGACCGCAGTGGGCTAGCCTGTGAAGCGCGTTTCTCACCGAGCACCGCTGCACTGCAAAAAGCAACACCTGCAGAGCTCTCTTTACGGGTGTTGCTTCTCCGCAATGCACCGGTGCTCGCTAAAAAGCGCGCTCAACAAGGCTTGCCCACCGCGATCAACACTTCGGAAACTACAAATGTTGCGGTCACAATCTTAAGAGGAAAGCCCACCTTCAAAGCGGGATGGTGCACGTGCACGCCTGGTGTGTGTAAAAAACGGAAAGATTGTGAATGCTGATTCCCACACTACAGCAAAATTTTCAGAATTACACTGTGGCTATTATGCAGGAGCATATTCTAGGCAGAATGTTCTGACAACCTATGCTCATAATTCATGATTGTCTTTTTATTTTCTTAAATTCTATATTTAATGAAGAATATTTGCATATAGCAGGACAATTTATAAATCCCCTCGATTAGGTATAGCTGGGCTGAACTTTATAACAAATGCATACCGTATTTACTCGCACAATAAACGCACCCCCCAAGTCAACTCTCAAAATTTCGACTTTTTTTTTTTTCAGTTGCGTATTAAACGCACTCCCAACTCGGGCGTCAAAATTTTGACCCCCTCCCCCTATGCACGCGAAACAAACACACTTTTTTTATCCTGGTGCAGCGAGGTCACGAAAGCATGGGCAGCGTGGGCAAACAAAACAAAAAATATAAAAGAAAATAAACCAACAAAAACCACAAAAAAAAAAATCTTTTTTTTTTTTTTTTGCAGAGCGCAGTTTGGATTTTGGGTTAAGTGTTGCGTGCAAGGAGATAAGAAAGAGAAGCAGAGAAGCCCTCGCCTCCTCCTGCACTTTGGAAAGAGAAGCGAGAAGCCCTCGAAATGAACACACTTTTCTATTTTGGTGCAGCGAGGTCGCGAATGCATGGTGTAGGCAAACAAAACAACTTGCAAAAAGCGGCCAAAAAAAACCCGTACCAAGAGGAAAAGAAAATCATAAAGAGGAGTTCTTTTTGTTGCTTTTTTGCACAGCACAGTTTGGTCCCGGGGTCACACGCTGCACGCAAGGAGATAAGAAAGAAAAGCGGAGAAGCCCTCGCCTAAGCAAAGCACACATAATGAAGGCATCCTTCCTTTGCCTTCTCCTCGCACTTTGGAAAGAGAAGTGAGAAGCCCTTGAAATGAACCCACTTTTCTATCCTGGTGCAGCGAGGTTGCGAATGCATGGGCAGCGTGGGCAAAAAGAACAACTTGCAAAAGGCAAAAAAAAAAAAGAAAAACATAAAAGAGCTTTTTTTTGGGGGGGGGGGGGGCATTGCATTTTTGTTTTGGAGTTGCGCGCCGTGCACAAAGACATAAGAAGTTACGTCGATTTTACGGGGAAAAAGTGTGTTCATTTTGCGAGTAAATACGGTAGTTTAATTGCCATTCCCATATAGACAATGGACTTTTTGAGGTCACAGTTTATAAATATAGCTAGATTAAAATTAACTTAGCTTAGATATGGACAAATGGAAGCTTAGGAACAAACATTACAAGTTCAAGTGGGTTTTAGTTTAGGCATGGTGCAGTAGTGAAAAACTTGGAGAAACTATTCAATTTGAAAATCTTTGACCAAAACCACTATTAGCTTTGAATTCGCTTCGAGCTCAAAATCCACAATTCACACATGGCTACCGATCGGCGATCGCACATCGCACACAAGGACTGCGTCGGCGTTCGGCGGCGACTCGGATCCAGCCGCGCACCTCCTTCGCCGCCCATATTGCTCGACGGGGTTGCGAAAAAGGTCTATGTGCCGCTTTGTTTATTGCAGTCCAATTTTCAACCTCTTGATGGCGCAGGTCCATGGCCTCGTTTGGCGAGAGAAACTAACATGTGCCAGCTTCCATCTCCTATGTTTGTTGATTCTTACAGTCGGAAGGGTTCTTCACCTTTCGATTTGCTTCGTCTGCAACTTGACGCAGTGTCTTTGTCATTACGGTCTGTATATCTCTTTTGTGGAGAAATAATGGGTGCAACGTGCGGAAAGAGACCAGCATTTTACGATGCACGGATCATATTTGGATCCGAGATTGCTATCTACATGTGGATTTTGTGTGCATCAATAAGTTTAGAATCCAAGTATGGAGTGCATTCGTATGTAGACCTGTTACCTCCTTCCCATCGTTCTCTTCTTCGTAGACTCTGTGGGGACGGGTAAACGTGCAGACTTTGTTCGTTGAAGTTTCTTCAATTTGAGCAAATAAGGTATTGTAATGTCGCAAAAAGATAGCTTACCCCCGCAGACACCAAATCTGTTGGGAAAGGGGCATGGGCTAACCAACCTTCAGCGTGTGACAACACAAAGAAAAGAAAAAGCTGAAAAACAGACGCTGGACCTGGTTTCTCATCAGCTCGTTCCTGCATCAGTTGCCCTAGACCGGGCCGCAAGTATATTATTTGAAAGACAAGAGAGGAGCATTTGTGTATGCTGTGAAAGTTATCTTGCAATTTTTCTATTAGTATCAAAACTAGTCTTGTGCGAATAGTGGATTTTGAGTTCGAAGCGAATACTGCTTTTGGTTGAATATTTTCGATTCGAATATCGATAAGTTTTTCCACGCCTTTCACTACTATTGCGTAATGCTTAGACGAAAACCCAGCTAAACTTGTGAAGGTTGTTCCACTTGTTTATTTATAAGCTAAGCTTATCTGTTTTTTTTAACTGTGTCTTCATAAGGTCTGATGTCTTGGGGTGGCAAGTAAATGACGGATTTGACATAAAATGAATCCTATAGAGGTGGCCAACTATACCTAATTGAGTGAATTTACAAATCTTGCCGTATAAAATATTCCTTCTTTAATCTCGAGTTAAAGAAATAATTGCGCTTGAACGCAGCTTGTAAGGGCATCTCTGCCTAACATAGTATACTCCTGCATAACAGTCAGTTTATTTTGGAACTTTTACTACAATGAAGGTACACACATTCACAAAGTTTACATTTATTCCCAAATACAGCCGGCACGCGTGCACCATCCCACTTTGAATGTATGTTTTTCTTCCATGGACGCAATTGCGATATTTCTACTTTTCCAAGTGTTTATCGCGGCGGGTTACCCCGTTGAGTGCGCTTCTCACCAAGCACCGATGTAATGCAGAGAAGCAACACCCGCAGTGCTCGCTTCTCGCGGGTATTGCTTCTCCGCTGTGCACCGGTGCTCGGAAAAAAGCACACTCAACGGGGCTAACCCACAGCAATCAACACTTCGAAAAACGCAAATACAAGTTGAACCTCGATGTAACGAAGTCGGTAAAATTCGCAATTTACTTCGTTACATTGAAATTTCGCTAAATCGAAATTTGGCTTTAACATGCAAGAAAAAAATGCCGAAACATTTCGAGGGTATGAAAACTCACCGAAAATGACATTTATTTAGGGGCAAAGTAGTCCGTGAGTTTTGCTTGCGCCTTATTCGACAGTAGCAGCGGCGTCATACGGCGTTCGAGCGCCCAGAGCGCTTGCACGGCATCTTGCTGCCCGTGCGACGCCGTGTACCTCCTCAGTACGTCCATTGCGTCGAGCACTTCCCGAGTGCTCGGGATCTCGGCAGTTTCTTCAGCATCGGCCTCAGAATCGTCGTCGTCCTCCGTCGAGTTCCCGACCACATCCTGCACGATGGAAGCGTCAGTGACCTCTTCCGTTGCAACGACGCACGAGTCCCCGTATAGGTAGTCGTCCAGAGTGACATCGTCGGGGACGGCACCATCGCCACGGAGGGTCTGCCATGCTCCCAGAAGTGCCTCTTGGTTTGACTCCGTCTCATCTTCACTTGGAAAGGACGATACTGTGGGAACACTTCCGCTTGCTTCCCCGAGAGCACTGGCTGTTGATGCTGGAGGTGTTTCAAACCCAGCTTTCCGGAAACAGTTCTGGATGGTTCCGTCCGTTGTGGCTTTCCAAGAGGCGGAGAGCATCTCCAGTGCTTGGAAGATGTCCACGTTTGTTGAACGTTTCAAGCGAAGGTTGAGGAGGAGCTTATCGATCAGCCGCTTACGATACGCACACTTCACACTGTTGATAATGCCCTGGTCGAGCGGCTGAATCAGGGACGTACAGTTCGGTGGGAAGAACTGCAGCTCCACGTTTGTTAGCTCCAGGTCTGGTATGTGGTGCGCGGAGCAATTGTCCAGCAGTAGACACACTCTGCGGCCGTCATTCTTCACTGCCTTGTCGAAGTCACGGAGCCATCCGCGGAAGATGTCACGGGTCATCCACGCCTTTGTGTTGGACGTGTATTCAATCTCGAGGTCTCGAGCACCTTTGAAGCATCTCGGTCTTTTGCTTTTTCCAATTATAAACGGCATCCGCTTGTCACTCGCGTCCATATTCGTGCAGAGAAGAATCGTGACCCGCACCTTGCTCTGTTTCCCTCCGTGGCATCGATCTCCTTTAAGGGCCAGTGTCCTATTTGGGAGCATCTGATAAAAAAAACCGTCTCATCTGCATTGTAGATGTCAGCTGGCTTGTAGCGCAACATGATTCCCGGCAGTTCCTTTTCGACCCAAGCAGCAGCTTCGGGCGCATCGGCCGACGTCGATTCTCCACTTGTCATTTTTCCGACAATTGCATGCCGGGCCTTGAACCTGTGCAGCCATCCACTGCTCGCCTTGAATTTGTCTTCATCCAGAAGACATCCAAAGTCCTTGGCCTTTTGCTGCAGGACAGCCCCGCTCAGTGGGATATTTTGCGCGCGAGTGTCCATGAACCAAGTGAAGACTGCCTTATCCACATGTTCATAAGTTGCAGCTTTCAGTCGCTTTCGTTGGCCGCTTGTGCCACTCTTCAGGGAGCCGAGAATAGAATCCTTTGCTTTTAGAATTGTTGAAAGGGAACTCTGCGGTATACCGAAGCGAGCCGCGACATCCTTCTTCCGTTCGCCTTTGGAGATGGCGTCCAAAACGTTTGCTTTCTCATCCAAAGAAAGAACTTTACGTTTACTCATGGCAGCAAGCACGTGAGTACACGCCCGGTTGAAAAATAAAGCTGGTGAGGCAGTTCCAATGTTTCCAACCGACGCAGCACTCTTGCCCCCTTGCGCCTTTGCTCTACATCACGCTCGCAAGACGATAATCAGTCTTCTCGGTCTTCTCCTAGATGGCACTGCCCGCGCGGTCGCGCCATCACGTCGCTCCCGCTGAAGCCGCTGAAGTGTAGCTGAAGTTGGCTCTTGCGGTACCCGCGGTACAGTGGACTATGATGATCAGTGAATGTCAGTGGTGATGCTGTTATGCCGTGTTAACGTTTTGCTCGGCATTTTCTGGCCAGCCCCGCGAAATGCGCTCTGCCGCATGCCTCGCCGGCGCTACCGGCGCCGCAGCCTGGGTACGTTGGGAGGCCCGTCCCCGTGAAGTAACCTATAAAACGCTCGCGTTTGCGTAAAAATTTTTTTTTCACCGCAATGTTTTACGAAATTGTTTTTTAGAGTTTATTTATTTATTGCCTTCTATGGAAATGGCGC
Source organism: Ixodes ricinus (assembly GCA_037355805.1). Lineage (NCBI taxonomy): Eukaryota > Metazoa > Arthropoda > Arachnida > Ixodida > Ixodidae > Ixodes > Ixodes ricinus. Next base: position 59,997 of record JAZHYW010039316.1, on the reverse strand, counting down.
TTCGTTATATTGAAATAGCAGAAAAACAGACTTCGTTATATAGAGACTAAAAATACATGGGGTCTATGGGCAAGAAATTCTGAAGAGTAAAATATTTCGTTAAATCGAGGATTTCGTTACATTGAAGTTCGTTATATCGAGGTTCGACTGTAGTGCAGTTCTTCTTGAAGCGAATATCGAATAGTCCATTATTTGAAACTACTATTCGAAATTTCTAATATTCGCACAACCCTAATCAAAACTAACATTTTCTACTCGTTGCACGAATGACCTGAACCCAGATATTAGGATATTTAGAGGTGGGCCATCTCTCGGGATATCACGGCGAGTCCTTTCCCGCCGCTCGACAACTCTGACTTGCCTCGTAGTGTGTCTAGATTACACAGGGTTTCCAACTGCTCGATCGGGGTCGCAGAGCTTATGGGCCGCATTTGCAATACGAGCTTCGAGGAAATGACGAAAGCATAGATTGTCTGCAAACATTTCCGGCTCTCCGCCCGCTTTCTTTCTCGTCACGTGACTACGCAACGCATGCACGCTCGCCATCAATTTGTGCAGGAGGCGTCTGCCATCAAATCGCAGGCGCTCTCCATGGTCTGAGTTGTTCCGTCTCTTGAATCTATGCTTTCTGTCGCCTTGCAGATGCCCCGTCCCAGCATCAGCAGCAGCAGCAGCAGACGACATTCAGCACGCAGGGCGCGCCGCCCACGTCCAGCTGGAATTTGGGAGGCGTGCCCCGGGTTGGGACAGACTATGGCTACGGGAGCGGCGGCACGGCCTCCGGCGTGCACCAGCAGCCCCTGATGAATGGAACAGCGTCGCAGTTTGCCGAAGCACCCGGCTCGCCCCCGTCTGCAACGGGCACCACCTCCTTCGACTACTACCAAGCCAGCATGCACTCCGTGAGTGGACCGTGCTCGAGCGGGCTTCCCACGCACCTTTCGACGCTGATCACCCGGACGAAAAATGCCGAGTCACAGGGTTGTGGATGCCCGACACTCTACAGAACTGAGCTACTGTGCACGTTTCCGAAAACGCATCCCACAGCCCAGTTGACTGAGATGGCGGCACGCAGGAGGCGATTATTTGAACGGTCAATACCCCGTCTGCCGCTAAGCTGACAGGACGATGGAAGTCAACCTAAGATCTATCGGTTGGCAAGCTCCACGGAAGAGCGGTGTTCAAAAACGGTTCTTCTCTGTTGCCTTAGCAAGTACGGGGGGATAACATTCTTATGGTATCCCCCGTACTTATGCTATCCCCCCAGCGCGCAGGTGGAGCGGCAACACTCCACCTGCAACATACGAAAGTTGTTTTCGAACGACGCTCTTTTTGCGCAATGCTTATGTTCACCCAAAAAACTAGACTGAACTTTTCCACTGTTGGCAATGTGCCCCCAAAGTCCCGCCAGTCCCACCATGCACCACCGAGCAGCACCAAAAAAGCCTCTAGGCATTCTGGGAAGCTTGTCGACCGACGACCTACTAACTTTGGTGGAAGCTATGTGCTCGTTGGGCCGTTCGGTCGCCTGAACCAGGCATGTACCTAGCTTCCACCACCTTGTCTGCTTAGCGGCGGTCAAAGCATGGCTCTTTTCTTCCGGGTGGGTGAAAAACTTGAAGTAGTCGCACGAGGACGGCATGCCCACCTTCGGTAGATCCAAACGTGGTGGACGCACGCGGGGCAATCGACGTAATGGAACGTGCGTGGCTAGGCCCATGGGGGACGACAAACCGTAATTTGTGGGATCTCGGCTTTTACGGCACGTTTCGTGTTTGTCGTCCAAGGTTGCGGTGCTTCCAAAAAGACTGAAGGACTTTCGAAAGGAATGTGTACCGCTTTCCAGCGCTTATCACCCGGGCGAAACATGCCGAGTCACTGAGCTTTGGATGCATGGGCAGTGTATGATATTCTGCAGAAGAGGGCAACTGTGCACACTTAGGCCTCTAAACTCATCAAAACACGAAGTTGGGGCCGAAGTTGACAAAGCGCCCCGATGGGCCTATCACGACGATATCTTCGCGCTTTTTCGCCGACGTCCAATCGGCGAGCTTAGTGAACTTTCGGCTCCAACTCTGTGTTTGTCGACTTTAGGGCCCTTAGAATGCATTCCACAGTCCACTAGGCAAAGAGAGCTGCATGCAGAAGGTGATTGTTGAAATCGTCTGTAGGGGAATCCTAAAGGCGCGATACATATTTGGCAAACGTTTGGCAGAAGGATTGCCCTGGTTGTAGTGGTTTGTTTGAAAATGTCTTTAATAATAATAAGATGAAAGAAACACAAGGGCCAGGTTAGCTGGTTGTCACTGCGATTGTGATAGGCACATTAGAATTTTCAGCATTTTGGACACTCATTTCTTAACATTGGGTACAAGTACAGTGGGTCCTTTATACGTGTACATACTGTTTGGCGTAGTAAATACGTATAGGAATTTTTAAGAGAATAGTCTTACTGAGCTCGTTGTACGCCTTGAGAAACATTTAAATCACCGACCTCGCGAACACATTTTTTAAAGTGCTCTTACGGTATACGGAAGTTCTTTTGTACATTGCCTCAGTGGTATTATAACCACGTTCTATGCGCTCACACTTCTTGTTGCCCGTATCTCCACGATTCGTTTTAAGTATGCGGGAGAATAGTCCAACAAAGGGAACGGCAGTTATTTTTTGCTTCGCCCACACTGTTTCCACTGCTTGTGCAGTTTATGTTGCTTTAAGACGAGGTATGAAATACATAGCTTAGCTTCCCCGATGATGAAGGTAAATTCTGGTGCATACAATCATTTTAAAAGCCTCGAGTCACAGTCACACTGCTGCTACGTCGTACAAAAGACGGTCTGCAGACACTTTCAGAGGCATGTGTCCTCTTGTACGACCGTCCCGTCCTATTGGTTGTACAAAACTTTCCACCGACCCGTTCGAAGCACGCCAATGTCTGAAGCAAATGCGCTTTGAACATCGAACACCTCGTATTTTGTATGACGTGTGACTTCGGACTTGCGGTCACCCCGCTATAGGCACGATGTTTAGAAAGAAGGGTCACGGGCCATTTTGCCAACGGGCCTCGAATAGCCTACAGTTTGATCGCTTTAATTTTGAGGAACTCGGATTTTCTTTCGAGATTTAAAGGGATGCTGAACCGAAATTTGCATTTCACAAAATAAGGTAGCAGGAGTGTTCAGCGACCCCAGAACACCGCTTCTAAAGCAATTATCTTGAACGGATGGCTGTATTTTTTGTAAAATAAGGATGCGATTGAGTGAGAATCGCGGCGTCACGTTTCCTGCAGAATAGTTGAGGAGGAGGGAAACGACCGCACTTCCTTCCCTCTTCGCATCCTCGCAGGGTCAAGGCAAGAAGAGGAGAAAACTAGAATCGCGAAATCACGGGCCTTTTGGGCCTTGATCAAGCGTGCTCTTCTTTCACAAAAATACGACCATCCGTTGGAGATATCGCTTTATGAGTGATGCTTTCGGGTTTGTAGCGTCCCGCCTAGCGCTTCTGCGTTGTTTTCTGAAATCAAAATTTCGGTTCAGCATCCCTTTAAGGGCTCCTTCGAAATAGGAGTACACATTGCCAGCATTCATCGTCTACTCGGGTCTGATCGCTTCGACGGTCCACAAAATCGCAAAATAATCGGGAAGAGTGACGCGGCCCGGCAGTTCGGAAAGGTGAGAAATCTAGGTCACACAGGGCGGGGCGGCCGCACCACGCCCCTTCGACGTAGGACGAAACTGGAGCACGAGGGCGGGAGGGAGACGCTAAATATTAATCCGGGTAGTAGGTGGGAAAGCCTCCTCGTTTGCCTCCCCCCCCCCACCCCCTTCCCAACCGTACGCGTGCATATTGATTTTTGCATGGCAACCGCGACCCCCTCACTCTCCGGGCGGGGGGACGGCGGTCGGCCCAGCCGCCGCTCCCCGTACACGTGCCGCGCTTCGTTTGTTTGTTTTAGTGATGGGATCCCGCGCAAATCTCCAACTGCCTGTGACCGAGACGCTAAACTTGAAAACCTCCGACGCCGTCTTTGCACGCCGTTCGGGTCGTCGCGGTCGACTGGCAGCCGGGTTACGCAAAGGGGTTGCCGGGGTCCGTCTCTATGCTGCTCTTTAGGGGTCGACACACCTCCTTCCCCCTGCCTCGCACTTTTTCGTCAAATTTTTTCCGGTCCGAGTGTGCTTTCATTTTGCTTTCGTTGTTTCTTTTTACCCGCGCAGGGGTCCTAGCCCTTTGTTTCGGGCGCACGTGCTCCCGCGACCACGCGATGGCAAAAGCTCGTTAAGAGTTGCCCTTTTTTTTCTTTTCTTTTGGTTTCGTCTGGATTCTTTTTTTCTTTTTTGTGCGTGCACTTTTTCTTTTTTGGCTCGTTCGCTGTGGCCCCTGCATTTCACGGGCCAGCACTTTTCCCTGCGGCGAGGGTGAAGCGACGCAAGACTGGTCTCCGCGATGAAGGGCATTCGGCCGAGCGCAAACTGCGGAGTTGTTTTGCTGCAGTCGCTGGCGCCTCCTCGTCTTGACCTGTCGGTAGGTGGCACCTTCGTTGTTTGTGTTGCTTACGCTTCTCCCGGCCTTTTTCCTCCTCTTTTGGTTTTGTGCCGTCTTTCCTCGCTTTCAGCCCCTGTGTCATCGCACGGGTCATTCCAATGAGCTGCTATTTGGCTGCATTGATTTGTCGCGTGTTCGGGATGGCAGTGTTTCTACGAGACATTAGATTTTCTGGTTTCAACTGCATCGAGAAAGTTAAGCCGTGCAGGTAGATAAGTTTCACGTGTTAATCCAAGGAACTACCGTAAAATACCGAGCATCCGCCCATGCCAGAATAAGCTCCCACCTAAACTTTCAAACGTTCGTAAAATACACGAATGACATATCTTTACATATTGTTGACCTAAGGAGCGCCCATCCCCCAGTTTTACGTCATAATCTCCAAATTTCAAGTGGGCGCTTGCTCACGATTTGTACGGTAGTGTTTCCAGCTCGATTTGTATTGTACTTGCATGAATTTTAAACGAGCTTGATGCTTTTCTCTTGAATGGCAGGCTTGTTCAAGTTCAACAGTATTGCAGAGACTGGTTTAGCACGACTACAGTGCAATCCACTGCTAGCAATACCACATGCAGTACAATCCACTTATAATGATACCAGATATAGCGATGTGCTGCTTATAACAATCAGTTTGAAGAGTTTCTAGACTAGAAACAATCACTTTCTAGTCCAGGTACAACGATAATCGGTTATAACTATTGGATTTTCGGGTTTTCTCATTATCGTTATAAGTGGATTGCACTGTACAACAGTGTTAAGGATGCTTTACTAGTATTCAGGTCTAAGATACTAGAATCGAATGACAAATCGAGTTGGAGTGCTGTTTAATTTGTACCAAGTACCATGTTTTCCGGGCTATAGTCCGAAGGGACCAATTTAGGCCGAAAAAATAAGTTTTTGCTTAGATAGTTTGCATTTGTACATAGTCCACACACCGTGCATAGTCTGCCCCTGGTGCTTAGTCAACATGAAAATCTTCTCGTACACGGCACACCTTGACAAATGTCTGCTTTCTTAGCTCACAAAGAAGCTTGTATTATACATAAATCATCATTAACATACCCTTCCATTCGCAAAATCCGTCACGTCTCGTCATAACGAACGATCTTGAAAAACAAAATTCATGAATAGTCCACGCGCGTGGGTTGTTTTCACAGCCTAAAATTTCTACTTTTAAACATGTATAGTCCACGGACTATAGCCCGGAACATTACTCGTCACGTTGAGTATGAAACTTGAAACAGAAGCGTGAGGCTTGTCTCTTCGCAAACTCCGTAACAAGATTTTTCTCCGCTGAACTTTTAAATTGCTCATCCACTCTTTCTGCTTATGTGGCGTTCTAAGCTGAAATTGCTGCTAGAATGCAATAACCTTTGGAAGTAATGCAAGTGTGAGCCACTTTTTTCAAGAGCCTTGCTCAAAGCAGAATGGAGCCTTAGGTCTCTTGCAACACTAGTTTATTTGGGAACGGTTAATCTATCTTTGCATTGCATCTTCACTTGTGTCAGCTGTCGAGATTCAGAGTAATCGGAGCAATGTCTTCATGTCGGCCCATCTTTGGGACAGCTTCTTCGAAATTTCAATGTGCATTTGAAATCAAAAAGAGAAAAATGATTGTAGCGAAAGCCAGGGAAAGATGTCCTTTCTCCGTACCGAAGAAAAATATTGTAGCGCCTGTTGCTCGTCACTGCGAAGACGGGACGCGCCAGATCGGTCTCACCTTCTTTGCCTCCTCTCTCAACAGGCCGGCAGCATTTCCAAAAGCAACCGTTCGTCGTCTGCCTCTTCAACAGAAGGCACCGCCACCTCGGCCACCGCCACCACCAACGACCCACACCCAAACTCTGCGGCCGACGAAGAGAACGCGACAGCCGCACCATCTTCCGCCGGCTCGAGCGTCGTCTCCCCGTTCGAAGACCTCCGGGCGCCGCTCCTGGTCCCCTCGCCCTCCGCCTCCCCGCGGCGCAAGAGCTTCGCGACACGCCTCCGACGCCTGGGCAGGCTCTCCTTCTCGGGCGGCTCAACGGAGGGCTCCTCCCCGAGAAGGCGGCGAGCGGTTTGGCCACCCCCAGCAGCGGCGCCACTCCGCCGAGGCCACCGAAGGGCATCCTGAGGCGGCGCAAAGTGCACTGCTCCAAGCGCGAGCCCACCACCTCGTTCGGCACGGAGAGCAGCACGGAGGAAGGCTCGCCCGAGCGGAGGCGGGGCGGCCGCTTCTGCAAGCGGGCCCTCGGACGGGTCTTCCGGCTCGGCTCCACCGGTCCGCGGCGGCACGACGGTGAAGATGCGACGGAAGGGGAAGGGGATGCGGAGGAAGAGAGGAGGGTGCCCAAGTCAGTGAGCATTGAGGAGCCCGAGAGGTCGCCATCGCGGCGCCAGGAGGGGGCCCGGCGGAGCGACGCATGGAAGAGGAAGCGGGCGAAGAAGCCGCCGCTTGTGTTCGGGGGCACCTTTCCGATCGACGAGCCCGTAGCGGCGGCGCCGAGGTCGGCTGTCGGCAGGGCAGCCGTTGAGAGCCTCGGCGTCGCCACGTTTCCTGTGGACGCGTTCTGCTGCGCAATGCCCAACCTGTGCGAGGGACACGCTCGGAGGGCGACGGCGAGCCGCGCGTTGGAGCGCCGGGCCACGGTGGGGGCTTCGGCCAGCGAGTCGGAGGACCCGGAAGGGAGGGGGCGTCGCAAGTGTCGCCAGGCCCGCCTCTGCGGGCGGGGGGAGGCACCGGCACCCAAGGATGCCGCCGGGACTCGGAGGCGGAAAGGCCCGGCGTGGCTGCGGCTGTTCGGCAACGACACAAAGGTTCACGAGTGTTAAAAAAGGAGTTTGCCGAGGTGCGCGCATTTGCGTTGCGTCGTTGCTCATTGCAGTCTTCGGTGGGACAACGACGGCAGTTGTTTTCCCACCTTGGGCACAAGCTTCCTACCTTTGATAACGCCTCAATGTCTCGCAAGCTTCAGGCAAGCAAGCGTGGCCCAAGTGCAGTCGAAGGCAGCAGCATTTGCCGTGAAATCTCTGCATTTTTGCGTCAAACTCGTTTACTCGGGAATTGTATCTGCAGTTGTCTGTCTGGTTCCACGAGTTTTGGGAGAGCACCGATGATTCTGATGCAACTAGAACTGTGTTGATTGTATTTATCAGTCTCTGAATTTCTCGGAATCCAGGATCCTGTCAAAGTGGATGGTTTCGCGGCCCTGTGTTGCGGCACTGGTACCGCACCTTGGAGGATGCGGTCGTAATTGGAATCAGCCAGGGCTTTTCTGCGCGTCGCATTTTTATCTGCATACGAGCGCGCGCGATGCTGCTCAATGCCCGGAATATAATGCCGTACGAGACGTGTCCCACAGCGCGGCATTTCTAATCTAGGTGCTAACCTAGGCACAACAACTGAGCCTGCCTTAGTTTCAATAGCTCTCTTGCGCTCTTTTCTGTTTTGCCAGTGAATAAGTCCCGACAAGCTTCTCACCAAAATACTTTGTAAGTGTTTTGACACACAGACAAAAACCAAGCAAACAATGGGATCTGCCCAATATTGTGCATTTACGCGGTACCATGCTGCATTGTAATGAAGCATTTCTTAGTCCACTGTGCAAGAGTGACTCTGCATATGCTAGTTTGCATACCTACTCTTTGGCTTTAAATTGAAACCACAACTAAGGTCCTTCCTTTATTTCCGTGTCCAATATTTCTTAGTGCACAACCCATTAGACATGAGGTGTTAGGAATAAGCGTACTTACACTGTTTCCTACATGAAGTCTTCAAATATTCTTCTAGTATACTCTTGTATTTGAGCCTGTGCTTAGAATTGTGTGTTAATGGTGGCATGCCCGGATAACGACAAACGGGATTTTAACACTGCTAGAGTTAGCCACAAAACTTTAATGCTGTGGCCTATAGTGGGTTATGGGTATGCTGGAGCTCTTGGTCCTCTTCACGCGTAAGACTGTCGGTCAAGGCTGTTGGGCACCCTTGCTGTTTAAGAGAAATGTGATGCCCTTTGACGGCACCACTGCTTGTTTCTCTCTTTCGGTTCAAAAAGTGCATTTTATTGAGTATGAAAGCCAATGTTGTCCACCTCTCCAGAGAAAATAGTACACCTGTGTTTTGAATTTGAGTTAAATACAATTATAAAAAGTTAGTTGGGAGCCCCAGGCAACAAAGTGCCACATCTAGCAGAAAAGTAGCTACAGCCACAGTTTTAGCCAAAACGTTGCCCACGAATGGAACAATTTTAGCTGAGCCTTTACACTGAAATGCTCTAATGGCCAATTCGTCTGGGCCCACATCGCACCGCTGCGGTGCGGTTACGTGGTACAGGCAAGGTTAGAGGGGAGAGGGAGCTTCCTTCCCTACCCGCCAGCCTTCCATGTACTAAAATTGAAAGAGTTTACTGCACTGCATAAGTGCGGTGTGCCCCAGACGAATAGGCTAAGTAGTGCGCTCGTAGTATGCACTGTTGGCAGGCAACCTACAGAGAAAATCAGCCTATTTTTGCATCTATTTATTGCCTTCGTATTTGGTGCTCTTCTGCTCGCACAGCCTTTTTGCTGGCACAACTCGTCTGTGCATTACAAACATCTCTCTGACCTGGATGCCTTCGACGCTTGTTATGGTGCTATCGGCGTCAAACTGTTTTATATTCAGGTTGTTTTGGCTCCCTCCGCTTCTGGGAGACACAGAACGTTGTTGCCTGTCATTCTTTGTTCTTGCTTCATGTTTGCTTCAGTTTCAGTTTTATTGTGGAGCTAGCCAAAGGTTTATTAATGCCGAGTAATACAGTTTTGACAGTGTGTTGTGGCTATTGCTAGGTAGACTGCATCACCTTGCACTTTTTTCTTTAAAGGGGTGATGCAACAATTTTGTACTTTGCGCAAATACCGCTTGAGACCGGATCCCTGACGTTAATGACCTATGAAACACGCGTTCGTTTTTCACCCCACGCAATAGAAGTCCCAGAAAAAAATTAAAGAAAAATGAGCAGCGTTTACCCCCTCAGCTCGCAGCCAGAACAAGCAGCCACGTGATCTGGAGCCGATTATATGCCGCCAATGTTGATCATAGCCACGCGCTGGGGTTGGCAAAGCACAGGACACGTGCTGAGTTCGAGACATTGTTATGGCTCGGCTATTGTCGTCGTTGCAGCGATCGGATACGGGCCACGACCCGAATGCTTCTCGAGCTAGTAATTATCACGAGCCCAAATCGAGTGCCCACGCAATGCTCGGGTCCAATCTATGAACCGCATTCAAATATCGTCATTGGGGTGTACTGCGATCCCCACGTTACGTCATCAAATTTTGCAAAGGAGAGATTGAATGAAAATGATCGCTTCTGTCCTTGAAATTACACCGCAACAAAGGAGTTTCTTGGCCAGTGGCGTTGCGTGCGAGTATCCTTGAGTTCCACTAGTGCCAGTAAGCTCGTGTAAAGTGAAAAACATTCCAATTGAATATTGTTGCACCGCCCTTTAAAGTACTGAAAGCTTTTAACATAGAATACATTTAGGGGAAACTATGTAGGAAAAGACTGACAAAAAAAAGCATGGAAGTGACGTCATCAACGTCACGTCACCATGCAATGTGGCCACAGAGGTTACCTGACTACGTCCACCGAATTTGGAGCGATTTCGTTAACTTGGTACATCCCGAACTTGGGTGGCCATTGCAATAGTGTCACCACGGCAGCAGGTATATGCCTCATGGGTGATGCCTCCCTCCAACTGGCTGGTATAAGTGATCACGTCACAATAGTTACAACTGAGGCATTCTCGACAGGGGTGTGGTACGAGTCATGGTACATACGAAACTATTGCAAAAACATATTTTATGTGCGACGATTTTGTCAGGTGTGACCAAAGTACTGCCACAAATTTTCAGCTAAGACTCCGGCTCTTTTTTGTCAATAGACCCCTTATTGCCGACATCCGCAAATAAAAGTATATTGATGTTGATGGGTTGCTTATTGTTTCCTGAACCTCCGAGGTTTCTGCTTGTTTTGTGCAGGATTTAGTTTAATTGGAATGCATTTGTTTTACAAAAAAATTGCTTTTATCACTATCTATGTGTTCTGCTGCAAATGTACACCAGTGCATTTGTACTACCTACTTGTACAAACAGTCTTTGTAGTACAAGTGCACCAGTGTTACTGGTTGACGGATGTGAGTAAAACTTTAGGCAGACTCGGAAACTGTATTTCAGTTTGCATATGAGGACGTTTTTTTTTGTGAAATTTTAATTTTAAACAGTATGTGCAGAAACATTTTCATATTTTTAAAATACGAAATTTAAAATATATGAAAAAACAAATTGAGTTTTTAAAGCTGTCTGTAGTTGCATCAAGTATTTACAGGGGAAGAAAATGTTTGAAGTAACAGAATTAGTAAAGGGGAAAACATGCAAGCGAGTTTCACTTTGTAAATTTTTATATATTTTGTTTAATAAAGACTATGACATTGATGCCTTCTTTTTTTTTTATTCAAGATGTAGAGACTTTTTTTTAATAGCAACCAAGCAACAGGTTTGTAAGTAGTATGTATTCAAGTTAAAATGACTCAAAACGAAAATCCAGAAGTTGTGCCAAATTCAGAATGGCTGTTTTGTGCCCTCAGCCATTCTAGCCAAAAATTGCTGTCTAGGTTAAAGCCATAATATCATCTTTCCAGGGGACATTAAAGGTGCATTCTGAAGGTTTGGGCTTACCGTATTTCCCAGACTGTAGTCTGTGGACTATACATGTTTAATTTTACGCCGTGCGGACAATCTACAGGCACTGATAAGGACTTGGTCTTTCTGGATTGTTCATTCTGACGAGACGTGATGTACCACGACTAATAAAGCAGGCATTTGTCAAGGCGCGTTGTGTGCAATGCCTTTTTATGTACCAACTACCTAAGGAATTTTTTTTTTTTTTTTTGTAGCCACGATTTGTTTTTGCAGGCTAGACCATTTCATTAAGTGCTTTCAGAGGGTCACCAGTTTTGTTGCATCCGAGCATTTCAACGAATTTGGCGGGGTAAAAGGAGGAGAGGGCACGCGCCCGATCCCGATTGCGGACGACAATCCGGTTGTTCTCCATGTTTGGGCAGTACCCATGGGCTGAACCGAACATTCAGCACACGCTCTGTGCTGCCACTGTGAAATATAGTTTGCTTCTCATGAAAATTTACGATTTTGTTTTGTCTGCACAGACCAGTCACCAAGAATATAAAAGTATGTAGAGGACAGAAACATGTCTTATCACAATAGAACATTTATGGCTACTCAAGGAGCTGTCTATTGTGCTCTGATGTCTTATTTCAATAAACAATCAGCTAATGTACCTTTTTCGGTTACTCCAATAACAGTGGCATTCACCGGTAGTGCTACCCTCAACCGCTGTGTCTATTGCATCGGCAGAAAATAGAATCCTAATTGTATAAATCTGAGTTTGAAAAAGCTTTCTTTGTTTTTCTGAAACACTATGCAAACGCAAGATTTTTATTACTTCCGAGTCAGAAACATTGAAACCCAGATGATAATGCAGTTTAATGCAAAGGTGCAAGCGAGCTGGACAAGAATGGTGAAAATGATCTTTGGAGAAGGAGAACAAGGGGAACAGAAGACATACAAATCTCCAAACTCAATCTTCTTTTGGAGATTTAGTTTGTCCGTTGTCCCCCTTGTTCCCCTTCTCCAAGGATTATTTTAGTTAAACCCCAGAGTGGTTTTCCTTACACGTTCCCAGCCATATGTATAATGGAATTTCGTTAGCCAATGAAGCACCGTCACGTCAGTCTTGGCTGCTTTACTTTTATTTTTTTATAAATTACAATAAATAGCCTTGCACAACCCCGCTGTCAGCACACCTGCATTGCTTGGTTTTCAACGGTGCATTTAAGTCAATTGCGCAATCATTAGTCACTTTCCAAGTAGCACCTACGTGTAAACATCATAAAAAGTTATTTTGGTTATAAAGACCACTACAGACATCTGCAATAATGGAAGCCCTATAAGGTGTTCATATCCAAGGCTAGCAGGCAATGAATTATGTGCAAACTTGTTGTTTGTTAAAAATAAAAATAAATTGCACAGTTGTTGTTTTATACTTGAACACATTTTTCTTTCTTTTTTCTTGTTTTATTCTAGACTTCCAACATAATTGCTAAAGGAAGGCCTAAATAAATAGGAACAATATCTTGCAAAAAGCTGCTGCAACTGCATTCACTTTTGGCTGGAGACGACAGACCAGTCTCAATGCGGCAGGTCACAGCAGGGTTCTGCCCGGTTAGTCTCTTTGCCGGGTAGTCCGCCTCCGTGGCACTGAGGGTCTGTTTTGGACTCCGGAGCGCAGAGTTGAGGATTCAATCCCTTGGCGGTCCCATCCCTAAGGAGTACTTGGGGTGTTGCTCATAGCCGTTGTTGTTTTGCAACGTAAAACCCCAATTTTTTTTTAGATGCGGAGCATCTCTTGCTCGGGCCTATGTCCCGCGGCCTTGGCGTCGGCGTCGTAGTCCGCACTCGCACTACGCACGCGCAACTCTCCTCCTTCCCTCTCTCCAACAGCTGCGCGTTACTCTCTCCGCTCGCTCTCTCTACCAGCTGCGTGCACTGCGCGTGCGTTCGCTTCTCCTCACACCGCGCGCGCACGCGCAACTCTCCTCCTCTAGTCTCCTCTCCTTCAAGTGTGAAAAAAAATAAACGCCGAGCGTTCCAAGTTTCTTTGCCGCGAGCCGCGACGAAGGCTAGCGTAGGGGTAACGCAAGGGCAGTCGGTGGCGCCATCTCTCGACGTCAGCACGCAACTGACTCTTTCCTCGGAAACAACACGATGCTCCGCATCACCCCATGGTTCCCCTCGGGAAGATGGTGTAATTTTTTTTTTCATGACATTTTACATTATGTGCACTTCTAAATTCACGCATTTGGCCCTAATATTGCCGAAATGATGCGATTTTCAACCGTCTTCACACGTCAACCAAACGTTTGGTACCGCCCAGTCTACGGAGCAGACGACGCGCCGGGGTGGGAGGAGAGAGGGCACCTCCCTTTCCGCCCGTTTTATTAGAATGGTCTATACAGCGGGCAAGGAACAGTCCTGAAATTATGGTAATCTGATGAAAACCAACTGGGGAAACCTTCCCCGATGGTTTCCAGTCCTCCACCCTGTGGCGTCGCCTAATTGCCTTGGTCAATCAATGGCTGAGGAGATATTTTGATGCGTTACCCTATATGACATGCTTTCACAAGTGCCTCTCATTGTTCTGAGTGTTGCTGTACCCTGTGGCAGGTTAAAAAAAGCAGGACGTGCTCCTTACACAAAGCCCTCCACTTAAGTGAGCAAACGCTGGAGAGGAGGCAAGAGAGGCTCTCCTTCTTTCCAGCTTTCGCTCTGCTAAAGGGGCAAGAGTGAGAGAAGCGTGTCCTACTTTTAACCTCCCACAGGGTATAGTATGGAGAGCCAGCGTTGTCATAGAGGACCTGGAAAACAAAGCTGTTGTAAGTAGTAAACATTGCGACTAAAATGTGACCACAAATCCCAAACAGCCTATTGGCCTTTCTTTTTTTTTTTTTTTTAGGAAATGTTGGTTGGTTTTTAGAAACTAAGGCCTTCCCAAAACTTGGTTTCCTAATGTAATGTGAATGACATTCTGGGTAGTAAATGCGTTAAAATCGAGACAGTGTTTTTGTTACACTAAGCTTCAGTTCTGGCCAGGACATGTTTATTTTGCACCAGAAAAGAAATTAACTGACTACTAACACAACAAAAAGAACAAAAATCTGTTAAAACAAAACGCATAAGTCTGACAGTGACTCTTGACAGTTGGGAAGGGTGGACAACCTCCGACACATTTTGAATTCCCACTTCTCGGATTCGGAATAAGTAATCAATATTTCTAAAGATGCAACTGATACCATAAGAATAAGCAAAGCTAATAAATTATGATTTTAACGTTTCTCAAAATTTAAAAATTCTGTAAAGTCATATGTCCCATAGCTGTTTCCTATAAACTTACCTAGGAATGTGTGTTAAGAATATGATATGCAGTCATGGGATCACATGCAATGGTGTTTAAATCCAATCAATAACATCCTAACCTAGACATCCTGAAAGAAGGAACATACACCTGCTCATACAACTTTATTTTTCATTTTTACTGACGATTCCTGCCGAGGTAGACCACCAAATATTCCAAGAGTACCACAATCCATGGTATCCGCTTGCTTGGAAGAATCTAGCTAATTGAGCTTTCTGATTGACTGATGTCAGCCATGTTGATGCAGTACTGAGATGGTTGATTTCAGTGCTGCAGCACTGTTTGGAAGTGAAAGCATGGGAGTTTCAGTGCTACTCTGGAAACAATCACTGGCTGTAGGTTTATCCAAGCAAAGTCCTGAAGGACGCCACCCACCCATGATCTTCAAGTCGTGCAGATCAGGCAGTCGTGGGCCTGTCTCACTGAGATGGAGCTTCCTCACTTGCCTCACTCTCCCAACGTCAGAAAATGGGGTGCTGCTCTGGCTACAAAGCCCATGACGGTATCACCGCAGACCATTCTATGCTTCCTTGAAAGTAAACTTCATCACAGCAATGCAACTTAGAATAAAAGCAATGTAGAATTCACTTTTTATCCTTCGAGAGGGCAATAGACAGTTGACTGAAAGCCTGCCATTCCACACGGGAGCTTGTGTACTTCTGTATCTTTTGTCTCATAAAATCTGGTACACCAAATATATTCCAAAACTTCAGTTTGGGTAGTGTTTACGAAATAATGAACTTGCAAAAAAAAAAAAAGTGAATGACAGTGTTACTAATTTTGAACATCAAATAATAAAAAATCAGCAGAACCCATCCTTTGGGAATGAATATCTACGTTAATGCGAATAGCATCAAACGGTGCGGAGTTATGCGCGTTCGTCAGGTGGCCGGCACACTCTAGATACGCCAGCCCACTCTTGAGGCGATTCTAAATTTGTTGACACTTTCACAGCCGTGCGCACGATCTCCGCAGCCCAGCACGTGCGCTTGTGTCCTAGGAAGGCGAGCAAAGCACGCGCCATACGCACAAACACTCAAAATGGTACCGACCAGACTTTCTGGCGTCTCAGCTAGTCTCAACCAACGGTACTCTAAACGGTTGTTTATATCTTTACCATAGGACGCGCTTACAGCGCTGTCGCAGCTACCGGTGCGCGCGCGTTCCATGCACGAGGGCTCATTCCGCTCTCGTGAGGCTGAGCGCGGCCGCTGCATCACCCTCTCCCCGAGCGCGGGAGAGGGTGAGCTAGCGGCCGTGCTCACTCGTGCATGGAACGCGCGCGCACCAGTAGCTGTGACAGCGCTGCAAAGCGCGTCCTATGGTAAAGATATAAACAACCCTTTAGAAGTGCGTTGAATGACTGCCTTCATAGCTCTGTGGTTAGCGCGTCTGCCTGCTGATCAAAGGGTCAACGGTTCGAATCCCAGCCGGCGCCGGTCCTTTTTATTTATTTATCGACCCGCGGCGTAAGAGGTTAGATAGCCAGATAGATAGATAGATACATAGACGAAAAGTGCGTGAAGTATCCAAAGAATGCTATTCGCATTAAAAATCTGCTTTTAACCAGTCCTCTTAAATAATACTCGCTATACACTCGTCAAACTTTTTCCCATAAAAGTACTGATAATAGAAAGCCCTGTAATACACTGTTCCTAATGTTGTCCCTTGGTTCCTGTCCCCGCCCGTGTTCAGGAGGCCCAGCAGCAGGCACGGCGGACGTCGCGAGGCACGACTGAGCAGCATCAGCAGTGCCGCCGACCCCCGGGATTCCCGGCGCGACAGTGTCGACAGCAGCGGGTTCATGGGGCGTCCCAGGGTGCCCTCGGGGCCCAGGGGCTCCCTCCAGACCGAGACTTCGGGCTCGGACTCTGAGAGAACGCGGAGCGCCGGCAACAAGCCCAAGCCCCCGGGTAGGTCGTCGCCGCCATGCGAAAGCCTCGAGGCGACGAGCGTCACCGGCAGAATCACATGCGCAGAACGTTTCTGGGAAAAGGGCCGCCTCCGGAGGTCTTATGGACGACCTCGAAATGTCTCGTGCATTGTGGGGTAGCTTACCTTTGAATGAGATCTGGTGAAAGGCACCAATGCATGTTTGCCTGTATGTTTGCGAGAAGAAGCGAACAGGCCTTTTCCCCACATGTGAAAAAAACCAGTATGTGTTGCGAAGAGCTGACACTGTCCGAATGTGTGGCTTTACCTTGTTTCACTTACGGTGGACAGTCTCCAACAGTACGAGAGTCGTTAGACGAGGCAGTTTCATCGTGTCTGCATTGGATTTGCTCCAGCCAGGCCCACATGGATTGCGATGAGGAGATATAAGTTAAACTTAATCTGTTGACTCTCTAAAATGAAGGTTCCTCTGGCCAAAGTGCGCTTAACGCCGCCGCGTCACCTGCATGGGCGAATGGGTCGTTCGTATTGTGCGAGTCTGTACCGCAACAGATTGCCATCGTCTTCAAAATATTAGGGTAATGAAAACTATGGGAGGCAGGAGTAAAAGAGTTCGGCATGTTTCGTGTTTAACCAAAGCTGAAGCTCAGTTTACCTGGCTTTCTCTATGACGAAGGGTTGAAACGACTCATCATCTTTTATTTTCAAGCTAGTTTTGTCTACCTTTTTGTCTTCATTCATCTTTGTGCCTCGCATAAGATTGGTCTTGTTTTGTTTAGGTTTTCGATAATGTGCAATTCGGCTTTTGTTTCTGAAAAGCCATTTTGGATCAAAAGTCGAGTTTGAGGCATGGGAAGTGAAGTTCTTTTTGGAGACTGACCTAATGCTTAATGAAATAATATATCATCATAAAATGGCTTACGAGTAACTGCATTTTGTGTCGGTCAAGTTGAATGGGAATGGACGGCTTCCTCAGGCAAGTTTAAAAATATGGATCAAGCAGCAAAAGAGGCTTTATTAGATGACAAACAGTTTGGGAAGAGACTTCCCTTCATGTGCCAGGGGTGAAAAGAGCAAAACTAGTCAAAAACCCAGGAAGGTGCTGGCAAGTGCTCACCAGCTTATTAGCTAGCTACTATGTCATTTGCATAAAAGTGTACAACAACTGTGGCTGCTTGTGGTTTAAAATGTACGCCCTGAGATGCCTCTATGCTGCCCTCCGTGCCATATGTGGTTCAATGTTTCGGGCATGTGGCACAGTTTCTATTGTGCTACTGCCATCTAGAACTTGTGAGCTTCTTTTTCTTGTTATTACTGAACAGTGTTAACTCTATAGACCAGTGTCTCCTGTTTTGTGGGTGCCGCCATGTTTGTTTATGCTGACGCGATGGCACAGTAGGGGAGCTGTGCTCTTTGCAAGACTCCGTTTCTTTTTAGAAATGTTCGCGCATATCGTAGTGCAAGAACGTCAGAAACGCATAGTCACGAAGGTCCAAGAACAACACCGATGCCAAGAGTGCTGTAAGAAACAAAAATCTTGTTTTTTGCGCAGCCCCTCTCTCTTTTTCATCACTGGGGGCTAGGATTTCATACACTGGTCTATAGCTTATGCATTTTAAACCATCGCAGCCACGAACCCTTCCTTGCTGCTTTATGAACTTATCGGCACAAGAGTAATCGCTTCATGTCATTCGCAAATTCCGGCTTGTGGTTCAAGGGACGTATCGTAGACCAAAATGAGTTGCTGGGCGAGTTGGTTAGACATATTGACTTAAAGGGACACTGACAGGGTGTTTATGCTCGCCGAGGTTTTTAGTTGTACATGACATATGAGAGCCCAACTACCCAAAACACAATTTGCGACTCGAAATTCGGTTTCTTTCCGCCCGAAAACCGCCGATCAAGAACTGGCCGGTTCGAGTCTCGCTCACTCTCTTTTCCGTGGTCACGGGCCGTTTTCAAAGGTATCGATGCGACCACCAAATTTAATGAAAGTCGTTGGTCACTGAAGGCACACACTCAATATTAAAAATAGAAAAAAAGATGAAACCCATTTTTTGTGGCTTCTAAAAAGCTGCAAATACGTTGATTGAAAAAAAGTTCCACAGAGAACCGGAAGCATTCTGTGCGTGCGTCGTTCTCGCGTATCGTGGGACTCGCGGGGACGGCGATGGCAGCGGACGAAGGGGCGGGACCTCTACTTCAGAACTGTCGTTCGCGGTACCGGCGAATTCTGTCTGCCTTTAAAAGAGAAATTTGGGACTGATCAAAAGAATTGGTATTCATCCCGTACGACACGCCCGACCACCAAGCCGACTTGCACGAAGACGTCGCCGAGCCGTCGCTCTCTTCTCGTGGCTGAAGACATCGCTCGCGCAAACTTCAAGCTCGACGCGTCTACTTCGAGTTGAATATGCACGCGTATGATTTCTTTACTAGGTGCGAATGTCGCCAATACGTGGTGCTTCCCGACTTCGACCCGGGAGTGCTTTTGCTGGAGGAAAATCGGCAGCAAACTTTCCAACTTACAATTTACCGGCTGAAGTATTACAAGGAAAGAGATCCCCCCTATCACGTGATCCCCCCGTAGCTCAGTGGGAACGACGTCCGCTTCACATGCGGCAGGACCGGATTCGATCCCCGGTGATGGCACTTTTTTTTTTTTCAGGCATTTTTTGATGTTTACATTTCTTTCTTTTTTACAATTATCACTGAAGAAACAAACAAAAATTAACAAACAAATGTTGTGGACAAAAGCGTCGCTGAATTAAATGGGGATGGGATTTCTTTTGACACCTGCGAACTCAATGTAATCACTTTCCACAAAATGCAAGGAGCATATAAATCAGGTAGCGTCCGCTTTCCGAGGTGCCCGTAAATGTTCTACAGGAATTGCAGCCAGCCATTGGTCCCGATCCCGTTGATATTTCGGGAAACTCTGTCGCACAATGCCACTTTTTCTTCGGACGCAGGACGTGTGAGCCAGCTCTTCACGCAACATCTTGGGTGTATTCTTTTCGGAGCCGATCATGAAAATTAACCACGGGCACTCGCTACTCATCTCCAACTCCTCAATGTACAAAACAACTCATCTTGGAGTACAGAACAGCGAGCGGAACAAACATAACTGCAAAAGAATCGCCAAACAGTGCCCGCTATCGCCGCATGTCGTCTGCTACGCCGATGGGAAAAAAAGAGAAAAAAAAAAGCGCACGGTCGGGTGTAGCCACGTGACTTCCGCCACTCCCACTATCCTCTCCACTTCTCCGTTTCGGTTTCGGTTTCGCGCAGTTGCGTTTTTTGGCTTTATTAAAAAAATACGCTACTCTGTTGCAAAATATTAATAGACCATTTGCTGTCTTACCCAAGCATCAAGGAGAATGCAGGGATTGGTGTTCCACGCGCCGCACGCGCTGCGCCTTTCCTGTATAAAAGATTCGAAGTAAATAACCAAAAGAAAGCGTTGACGAACGCGCGTGCAAGATGCCATTTGTTTTAGGTTTTGCTTTGGAAAAATTACTACTGCCGAGGCCAGCACGTGCGGCGCGTGGAACACCAATCCCTGCATTCTCCTTGATGCTTGGGTAAGACAGCAATAGGTCTATTGGGTGAGTCCTCCGACACCATAATAAAGAGCCTGGCAAAAAATGAAAAAAATTTTTGGGGGTTGTCAGTGTCCCTTTAAACAGCCCAAACAAGGTGAGGACCGAATCCTTCCTTACCTTATTTGTGCTCTTTAAGTCAATACGTCTCCTAGAGACACATAACTAGCCCTTGATATATAAATGGGGCTGATTGATTAGTGTGGACATTTACTTGGGTTATTTTGCTCGAAAATATATACCCTGTTTCATACTTGGTGTACAACGCTGTCCAAGCGCCTGACTTTCAGGGGAGCAAGGCCCTACGTGAAGCCTCTCACTCCTGCCAGCGGCTTTAACAGCATTGTACACTAACTGTGAAACAAAGTAAGTGGCTTGACGAAAATGATTTTGGAGCATGCTTGTGTTGGAGGGGCATTGACTGCTGTGTGTTTGAGTGAAGACCTACCAGAATGAAACAAGGCTTGGCTGGGGACTCCTTTGGTTTCTTTGTGTAAACCTGTGTCCGTGCACATTTGCCATTTTGCCACAGGTGGCTGGGAAAAGCTGGCTAGGGGGAATCTTTGGGAAGCTGCTTCCCAAAGCGTCGAATCAGATGATTCTCCCAGATGATAAGGACCCAGATGTACGTGGCTCGTTTCTCCTCGGGGCATGCATGCACTATCCACACTGGTGGCTGGCTTTTTCTTTTTTTTTCTTTTTTGTTACTTTGGTGTTTGGGTCTGGAAGAGTGACTTTGTGGTAGGAAAGCCTGCTCCCTGAACCCTTCGAAGGTATGTGGGACATGTTTTTCCCACAACTCTAGAAAGCTCCATTGTTGCGGTTTAGTGAATACAAGGTCCACATGCGATCATCGGCAATGATTTTTTGGAAGTTAAAGCAGGTCGATACAATGCGTGGGAAAAAAAAAACTTCTCGCCATGATGTTCACTTTGGCATATCGATAGGGAGCTTTAAAGTTGTGGCAAGCACGAGTCCTACGTACCTAAAGGGCTGCAAGCCAGTCTTGAAAGACGTGAGAAACAGGATTTTGACTCGAGCTCAGTAGAGTAGTACCGGAAATTGGTCTAAAAAAGCTAGGCCTAGTGCTTCTAAGAAAATGTGTCAAAACTCTGTTTTTTTGCACCTGTGGTACAGTTGAACCTTTTTATGATAGAGCAGTGACCCTCCTCTTTAGGGCCATACAAGGAAGATATTTTATGAGGGAGATGTGGGACAAATTGTAGAAAATAAATAGCTAAACACTAGGACTAGCTAATCACGTATTAAGAATCAAGAATTAAGTTTTAGCTGTACAGTTAGCACTTCTGGTTTGTGTGGCTGGGAATATGTGCATGAGAGTTTGTCAACCCAGTGCAGCTTGCATGCAGCCGGCCTCAGGCTTCTAGCATACCACCCCAGTTGAAACTTTCCATTAGACTCCATTTGCAATTTCCCATTGGTACCAGTTAGGTTTTCGGACAACCAATTGGTCACTGACAATGGGCGCCAATGGGAACCAACGAAAAACTATTTAAAACCCATTCCGGTTCCAACTGGAAAAATTATTCGAATTGCTGAGACCCATTGGCCAGTGTGCTTTTAATTGGAACCCACTACATAGAACCGATTGGTTTGAATTAAAACCAGTTAGAATTCCAATTGTATCTAATGGGAATTTCTAGCTGGGATGCTACACTCTTATAAAACCAAGAATACCCGAGTGACTTGTTGATTGTCAAGAACATTATACAATGAATAGCTCGACGGACAGACAAGACCACGAAGAAGGTGGGAGAAGTGCCTACGCCCATAGGTGGCATTTATATGCAATTGCAAGGGAGAGGGGAGGAAAAAGTTATGGTAGTTATAATCAAAAAGATAAAAAGGGTGAAAGCAAAAGAAGGAAATGGTTTGTACAAGGATTCAATGAAGCAATTGTAGTGATAAAATGACCATAATTAAAGGAAGAGTTTCGGTAGTTCGTTCGGATGACTCTGACAACGACATGCTCTATACTCCTCCACTGCCTTTGTGCATGCATCGCACCGCTATCCGACCGATCCTCCAAAACTCTATAATATTTCAGTTCGTCTCTCAAGTTACACGCAGTGTCAGGAAGGGCACAGGTGCAAGCGTGGAGCTTTTTAAAGTGCAGTGTTCTCTCAAGAGCTCCTGCAGTGTTAACTGTTTTCTTAAATTATACAGTCATCTTCCTATTGCACGCAACTTGAGATAGTAGAAGTGTAGAGTACACTAATGGGCACCCATTTTCGGTGGCGTTGATTAACACTTCGCAGTACAAACCAGCATCAGTGAAGCAACATGTCCCTGTTTCTGTTTCGCTTTCTCCAGATTGTGTGGGATGACCAGAAGAAGTGTTGGGTGGACAAAAACGCCGGTCCGGGCGAAGCGGAAAACAAGATGATGGCGCCACCGTCCGACGATGCCTTGGGGGTAGGTGCCATCCCCCTAATGACTGTTCTGAATTCAATTTCTTGCCTAGAGCAATCAAAGAGTTGAAGGCTTTACCCAATAAAGCTGTGTCATGAACATCTCCAAGTGAATTTTCCAAATGCGTTGAAAAGTATTGTTTGAGGTGCCCACCACATTTCGCGATTTGGCTGTGACATTTTCTTTTTGTGTCCATGGAAACAAATATGCCTTAAATATTTTTTTCTTCTTTGGTATTCTTCTTCTTGGTCCATGCTTTGATTATTCATGGCAAGATGCTGGCAGTTTTTATTGGGTGACCGTTTAGTTTGTATATCATTTCTGTTAAAGTGTATGTTTTGGTTTTAATGTTGTGATTTCCACTCCTGTAATAGCCCTCATGGGCTTACAGTATTAATGAATGGAAGGAATTAATTAAAGTGTTTTCGCACCTTGCGATGCCACTTCATTGCATTTCATGGAATGTCTAAATCCGGCGATTTTTCTCCGTGGTCTTTTTTTGTGTGGCACGCAATGGTTGCTGTTTTTTGTTGCTTGAAATTGGAGGACGTTCTCTCTGGGCGAACAGGGAAAGCAGCCCCGATGGTCGGCAAGCCTGGCCAGAACCGGTTCCAGATGAACAAGCAGCGCGGTGAGTTTCCCCACTTGGCTCTGTGACGTTTAGACGCGCTCGTGGCATTGGTCATGGGTTTTGTGTGAGCATCGCTTGGTTGTCTTTGTTTAATAGCCAGGAAAACTGTTTGGAAGTCTTGGCAAGGTTTCTGTGGTTGCCCGTGGCGATAGATCGATTTCGCCGTACTTCTCGTGCCAACCTCTTGCCTGTTTGCTGTCTCAGTGGTGTGTAACGTTTTGTAAAATGGTTTTCTATAATCTTCTCGAGATTTCTGAAAATACTTGCATCTTATTTTTTTCAAGGAGACCAAATGTTTAATGTCAAATATGTGTGCCTTGCCACTCCAGCTTTATAAGTGAGGATACTATTGGTGCTTTTAAGGTTGGATTTTATGGGGGTAGGGCAACTGAATGTATTCTACTGTATTTGTTCTCATCTCCATCCAAATGCTACTGGACTTTGATGAATGAAAACTGAAGCAGCGCCTAAAACGACTGTGACAAAGTCGAAGTGGACGGAACAGGTGCTGTTTCGTCCACTTGTTTCAATTTTTCCTGTTATTAATCTTTATTCACTCACGAACCAACTCATTCAAATTTTTACTTTATTATAATAGTGGAGTTCAGGGAAGACCGTTTATACATATTTGAATCATTTGCATCTTGCATCCCCCATACTTATTTAAGAAGGCTAGGCAAAGTGGTGTTTTAGCCTCAAATTACTCTGCACTGCAGGATGTTCGTTCTTTGTATTTTCAGTCAGCTGAATAAAGCGAGCCGCAAGTCCAATAAATTTCGTTAGAAAGTGTTGTATTTGCGTAGGCAGAAAGACTACCGCCGAATGCTTTGTATTTATTCTGGTCCGGCCGTTGCGACCGGTCGCCAGATCGAGGAGCTTGCGAGTGCGCGCGTGGTGTGTGCTGTGGCTGCTGTGCCAGCATCGTCGTCCTCTAGCACAGTGTTCCGACACAGGGTATAACAGAAAGAATAAAACATAGGGGACAAAAGGTTTCTCCCTTTGATGTTCTCCCCGTGTTTTATTGTTTCCGAGCAAAGTTACCTCTTCCGTCCTGTTGAGTTCGTACGGAGCAAGACAACATGTTTGTAGCACAGCAATGGCTCGCTCGTAGCCCTCATTTGGTGTACTGCAGTTTTCAGAAACAATTATGTGGACATCCTGAACCCTGGCGGAGGAGCAAAGACGACCAAGGAGGCCACGTTCCCGGCTCCAGTGGCCCCGGCGTTGCCCGAATCGGCAATGGGCCAGGGCCCTCCCCCGCAGTTCTTCATACCTCAGCCACCCTGTGAGCGTTGCAGCCGTTTCGTGCAGCATGAAGCGGCGTAAAGTACTCGTACAAAAGCTTTACGTGCTAAAGTGTGAATTAACCGTTTTTAGCTTTGGGTAGTTTCTGACCCTAAACTGCTTAATTGTTCTCTTCAAAATTACATTTGTTGCCTTCAAAATGGGAGCAAAGTTATAAAATATTCAACATTGCCAGTCGTTGGGAGAGCTTCAAGGGAGAGCTCCAAAACGGTTGAGTGCAGGAGCTGGGAAAAGCAGACAAGCCATACTCGTCTCGAACGGTATTACTTGAACTCGAAAGCTGTCAAACGCTGTCTATTTTACATTATTTTTGGTTTGTGCTCCTTTTCTCGGTCACTTTGCCCTTTTTTATTTTTACCTTTTTCTTTCATACACGTTTGCTAAATAATATTTTAGTGTAGTAGAGGTTCCTGACAAAATGTATTGAATAATGAAAGTATGTGTCGGGGCATTGTGCACCTATAGTCGGTTACAAGTCAAGAAGGTAGGAGAAGCTCCTCCCATAATCATGATGCGACCGTTTGAAATCCATTCGCAGTCGAAAGAATAGTTCCCTGGAAACACCCCTTGTTCCGCTTCAATGAATAGATAATGGCTACAGAGTGATGCCAACTTGTCTCCGACCCCCCCCCCCCCTTTTTTTTTTAAGAAAGCGACCTTTGTATTTATTGGAGAGGAAACTGAGCTTCTGAAAGTGGCCTTTGTATCCATCGGAAGGGGAAGCTAATCCCTCAAAGTCGTTTTTGTTTCCATCGGAAGCAAAACGACTTCTAATCTCCCTCTCGTGGCTTCCACAACGCTAAGTCAAGGTCGAAAGATAAAGCAAATATTCAAAGCAAGGCAAAACCCTCTCCCGCGTTGGCCACGACGTCACAGAAACGATGGGACGCTATTGGATGGGGAGGTGGCGGAGGGATATATGATTCCCTATGAGGGGCGTTTGCCGCTACCTTCTTGACTTGTAACCTACTATGGCACATAATATTCGCAGTGCCGTATTTCATTTCCTTTAACAACTTGCCGTCAACCTGGGCCACACCTCTACATCGGAAGGACAACTCGGAAAGCCCAAAATGAAGTCGAGTAGACGTATAGTTTGTGCACAAACTACACCAAACTTTTGGTTGTTCTTTTGCGGATTTACACCTCGAGGAACAAATTGATGCAGTCTGGCCGAGGTCCTACAGATTCTTTTGTACTCGGTTTGCTTAGTGCAAGTAGTCCGTTTCACTTTATGTGCAAGCAGAGCCGAAGCTACCAGCACGAGAACGTTACCCCCATCGACGCTCGCGCCGGATGGGCCCGCTGCTTGGCTGAGACACCGAAAGCCCAGAGCTTGCTTTTTTAGCTTCCGCCACGCTCGCACTTCATGTTAAGCGGAGTTATACGAACCTTGTGCACAGTGTCTGAATCCCACTCCTCCCTGTCCACAGCCGACGGAGACGGCACCACTTCGCAGGGCTTTGATTTCGTTTCGCCGGCGTCGCCCAGCATGTCGGACGGTAGCCTGGGGCCTCCGGCCCCTCCTCCCGAGAGCAACGCACCCTACGTGAGTGTCCTTCCTTTCTCCCTCTCACGTCTCCTTCCCCTCCTAATCCGGCATTGCTCAACGCCGTGTGGCGACGTTGCAACATTGAATCAATGGGCCTTTTCTGCGCTTGTTCTGCGCCATCTCTCGGCTGACCAAGAACCGTTTTCGATGGCCTTCCAAAAATTATGCAAGCTCGATTGTGCCGACGAAGACTGGTAAGCACAGAATGTGCGATAGGCCTTGCAGGGAAGAAAAGGGCGTCGGAATCGCATTGCCTACCAAAGATTAGCTCCCATTTCTGACATGCACTGTGAGATGGCGCAGCACGGTGGAAAAGGCCGCGAAACGCGCAACCGCTCCCTTGCACGGCCGCACGTGATCCGACTATTGGGCCCGGATAGCCTGGTCGGCAGAGCGCTTGGCTCGCAATCTCAAGGTGCCGAGTTCGAATCGTGCCGGGGACTGAAGTCTTTTTATAGTTCCCCTGGGCATAACGCTTTTCGGTGTCGGTTTTCGTTACAGCCAAACATTACAGGACTTGAAAATCAACCGATAAAACATATTCTGTGGCATGACTTCTAACCGGCACTTACACCTGTAGCGTTTGTTGCAGCCAAAAGCAAAACACGATTAAGGCACGTTGCAAATTAAACGCTGAGCTACCGTCGGTACCTTGTTGTTATGCTAAGTGTGCCAATACCAATACACAAGCGCCACCGAAAATGGCAAACAGCCACGTCTGCTATCGCTAGGCGACCCTGGAAAAGACCCGTTTCATATACTCGAACCCCGTAAGAATGATTTTTGCGAGCACCCGTAGATAGGAGGAACCAACTACACCACTTGATTTTCACCCAGTTTTGGCTTTTGTAAGTTTGTTCTACCAGCCTTTGGACAAGTTCCACCATACAACGGACCACAGCAGGTTCTAGCACCGTCGGAGCCAATCCAGTGCCGTGCAAGCGTCACGTAACCTTCAAGTGCGGCTCAACAATGTGTGGGGTGCATTGTCACGCGATACGTTCACAGCGCGGGTTGGCGGGGATGGCTTGTAGGGTCTGCCGCAGTGTATCGTAAGCTCAAAAAAGGAATATTTCTGATTTCGGTAGTAGCTCTTACGTCACTAAAATTCAGGAGGTAATAATGGAGATGTAGGTAGCAAGGTAAATCTATCGTTCAAGAGCCATTTACGATTCGGCACAGGCTAGGTGTGGTTTTCTCTTTCAATTTTCTTCGCAATTCTTGGTATGCTGGCAGGTTGCTCGGAGACTTCACCTAGATCAGTAACCTATAGGTGGTATTCACTGGAAGCCATATTTGAGGTAACTGCTCACAGCGCGTGCTCGGGAAGAGTTTCCCGTCAGCTCTCGGGCAACCGCAAGAGAAGAGGGGAAGGAGAAATTCTCTCATCACCGGGACTCTCCTTTGTAGGTTTCAGGCTTCCCCAAACGTCGCTATTCTCCCTCTAGAAGATTATAGAAGATTAACTTTCACTCAAAATTCGTACAAAAGCATCTTTCCCTCTCTCTCTTCCCCGGTGGTAAGAAAGCAGCAGCGAGCCCAGCTATGACCGCCAGTGGATACTCCCTATACTCTAGGGTTTTTAAGAAAGGAAGACATCCAAGCACTGCAAACGTTGCAGTGCTTGTATAAGCAAAACAATTCCAGAAATCTCGAGAGATGCAAGTTAAAAAATGAATGTTTACGGCGTCATAGGCACCTGTTTCAAGAGCACGTTAAAGGTCCTCAGTGGTCCAAGTTAATCGTCGGTCTTTCTGTGGGATGTCTTGCACGGCCTTCATTGGTTTGAGAGTGTGTCGTGAACTGCAGAAATCTCATTTTGGAATTCTTTTGTTTTTGCGACTTACAGGGATCAGCGAAGCAGCCCGTATCGACCCCGATGATGTTCGACCCGGCAGAGTTTGCCTCTCGGTCGTCGGACAGCGGCAC
Organism: Ixodes ricinus; assembly: GCA_037355805.1. Lineage (NCBI taxonomy): Eukaryota > Metazoa > Arthropoda > Arachnida > Ixodida > Ixodidae > Ixodes > Ixodes ricinus. Next base: position 32,101 of record JAZHYW010039316.1, on the reverse strand, counting down.
AGGCCACCATGTCGGAGGCCTAGGACGGAGAAAAGCCTATCCAGCGTAGCCTTTCGCCTTCATTTTCAACCACTCGATAGTTCTTTCTTTTATTTTTTTACTCCCTCGAAAACTTCTGTTATATGAAGTTTCGTAATTTTCGTCTCTATGCGCAATTTTTTTGTTCTTTTTTTCCTTTTATAGCATGTTGATTGCAATTATGTAAACTGCTCCGCGACGGTTTATAGAGAAACAAATTTTATTTTTGGTATTGTGGCGACTGTTTTAGTGGCGTCAAAAAGAATGGGGTGCAGAATGAAGAAAAACGAAATTATCTTTGCAATTCAGGTGAACTGTGTCTTTATGGCTTTGTTTCTTTGCTGTTTTTTTCATCAAAGATTGCAGCACTGGATTAAGGTGGACTGAGGACATCTTGCACAGGAAAAGCGATTTAGGACTGCGTCTTTCATTTTGCTCTAGAGTTGCAAGCTCAAATAGAGGTGTCAAGGTGAAGCATGTTTAGGGTGTAGGGCTCCCTTTTTCTTCCTAGGTGGGGCTTTCTCCTTGTTCTGTATATTTCTGCGAGAGAAGGCAGATGTACACACTTTAGGAGTATTCCAATTTCTGCGACCGGTTTACCGTTAGGTTCGGCGAGTCATAAATGCGGCGTCTGCAAACGGTCGTCGAGCCTGGAAGTGCTTTGTGCTTGTCTTTCACAACCAGTGGGGGTCAAGTTTCTGTATAGATGGTGCACTGGGAGGCGGGGCAAGCTTTTTCGGACTGGATGCGGAGTGAAGTGTGTATGAAGAGAGCACAATTGAATAAAAAAAAGATGTTGCTATTCGACGTCTGGGCCCGTCATTGCACTAGTTGCGCACGAGGAATGTTTACCCTGCAGGCGAAACTCCACTAAAAGGTGAGAGACAATATGCGGACTGCTAGTTCGTCTGCTTCTTGAGCAAGGGTTGCACCGACGTCGGAATGCCGAGCTCTGATTGGCTCCGATTGGAAGGATAGTGGGTATAACTTGAGGCAGCTGGAAGCAGACGAACTTGCGCTCCACAATGTTCGAGATAAGGTCACGGTCTTTTGCCAAAGAAAGACACAAACCTCGTTAAAACCTTTTTAGCAAATTGCTTTCAGCTTTTGGAAGATGCTGCTTTGAGTCGTATACAGTGGCAGACTAGGAGGAAGAGTCCGGATGTCCTGACCCCCCTCTCAAATTCTGCATGTGTAAACGTTTAAGACGGGGAAACGGGGGGGGGGGGGGGGGGGACAACATGATACGCTGATTCCCCTCTCCTCATGAAATACCTGCATCTGCCCTGGTCACATGTATATTGCCCTGTTTCTGCGTTGCAGTTTATTTATACGCCCTGGTCACATATATATTGCCCTGCTTCTGCGTTGCAGTTTATTTATAAAGTGATAAAACGAATGCTAAATGTTGCTTGCGAAGTAACTGCTAGGTTAAACATGCATGACACAATTTCACTAAATCATAAGTTGTAATCTTGGTTCCTCTAAGTCGTCATTCAATCTTCCACTGGACACTCACAACTAGTAATAATAAAACCCCCGAGATATGAAGAAGACCAAGGGCAGTACCTCTTGATGGCATCTTTATTGGATGATGCATCTGCTTGGTTTAGTTCATTTCCTCGGTCAGGTTTTGAGCTCGCGTTGTAGCGTGTGTTTGCAAGCTTATAAAATACCTCAGTAGGCTTAAAATTATATTTAAATGGATAAAGAAAAAAAAACAGTCCTTGAATTTGTTCACGAAGAACTCTAAAAATCCAAGCTAATAATTTCATTAATTTTTTTTTTATAAAAAATAGGGAAAAAAATTTAGTGGGCGGTTGAGTTCACTTTGGGGACTTATCTTGTCCTCCAATTAGTTTTTTTCGCCTGCTTTCAAGACTATGGGATAGTAGAGGAAAGAAAAGTGTGATTGCCACACGTTCACCACATTGCATGTGCGTGAGAATTGCAACGAAATGTGCATTCTGCCAGCTGTCTGGAAAATGGGGTGCATAAGGAGCCTGGAGCTGTATCGGCTGTGCTACAAGTCGGTGGCGTAGCCGTAAAGCCAGGAATTTTTTTTGGAGGGGGCGGGATGTGGATGACTTGGGGTGCGGATGGGGGAGGCGGCGTCAAAATGCATGGCTAGATTTCGGGTCGGCCGGGGCCTTTACCCTGCCTACGCAGCTGCTACAAGTCCGCCCTCCAGAACTTCCCACGCAACTTTTCACACTCATCACAAGCTCGGGGCAGTCTCAGCCACAGTGGTCTCAGCTTCCTCACGAGCCAGTGGGAGTCCGGATGGCCGAAAACCTCGCATCGCTGCCGCTCTTGCGAGCGCTGGGCATGTCTCCCATGTAAACGACACTGGAGTCCTCGACGCGACTCCGCAGCACCGCGTAAACGTGGGCGCTCGTGCCGTCGTTAATCCACTCCTCCAGCTTGGTCTCGGGCACCAGTCTGACGGCCTGTCTGCACGTGACAGCGTACCAGCAAAACAGCGGCCGTCCCAGCGCCTTCTGTTGAACGTAGAAGTCTCTGAGCAGTATCTTGGCGGCGTTCGCGTGAAGGCTCCAGCGACGGGACACCCACTTGTACGTGACTACCTCGTTTTCGTCGAAGACCATCTCTTCCAGTCTGTCGGGAATCGAGCCCAGAAACACTTTGGGAGAGAGAGACATTCGGAAAGCACCGGAGCTTGTGTTCGTTCCATACGCAGGAAGTTCCAGCTTCACCGACTTTACGCCTTCCCGCTTCGCTTTATGTTGGGCTGGCTTCAGGCCTGCCGTCTACAGCCAACCAGTAGTAAAGAAAAACAATGTGGTTAGGAATATAAGTGGCAAAAACTCTCCCACCAACACGCCCGGCTAGCTCAGTCGGTAGAGCATGAGACTCTTAATCTCAGGGTCGTGGGTTCGAGCCCCACGTTGGGCGATATTTTTTCTTCTTGTTTTTCAGATTCAGATTTAATTCGGCATGATCTGTTTTCTCGCACGGCATCCTAATGTTTCTTTTTAGACATTACATTTTTATTATATTATACGTCTACAACGCGTACAAAACAAAAAGACCGATGCAAGCCTGCGACCGAACCGTCCACCTTTAGTAACGTGAGAAATCCCCAGCTCGCATGTATTGTCAGCGCTTTCTAAGTTCTCCTGATTTATTAGCTGTCAGGGTCCAACTTTTAGGTACTTTTAAACATAGCCATATGGTTCGGGGCGTCTGAAAGAACGCTTTAAAAAGCAAGGTGTCCTCCACGATAACGTAAAAAAGGCTCTAGCTTTCACATCCGCACTCACGGCGCACAACGATATCCAGGCACCGCGTAATACTGGCAATACTACTAGTATGGTAATGTTATCAAAGGATTTGCCACATTCTGTGACAAATGAAACATGTGACCTAATGCGAAAGCATTGCATATAATATTGATAATATTGCGACAAGATTGTTGGCGCCCTCCATCGACGTTAATTTCAACTACAGCGACCGACTTTGATAAAGTTTCAGCACCTTACTGGAGATGTCGCTGCTGTAGCAGCGCGCAAAACGGCAAAACCACGGTGGGCAAAACTAAGCGGTTTTTTGTGTGGCTCGTGTTGTGAATGAAGTCTTGTTCTTTTCGTGTTTTCACAACAAACAGCCCATCCCCTGCTATCCTCGAGATGAACATCACGCTCGAAGTGAGACCGCTGCTCAAAATTTGCAAAATCAAACTGACGGTGCGAGACAACAAGGGTGAAGCGGCTCCCCGGCTGAAAGTAGAATGCACCGCGTCGTCCCTGACCGCAACACTCGAGAACCCGAACCGCGAAGTTCAAGAGAGCACCGAACTGATACTGCCCGCTCACCTTAAGTTCAAGCCGGACACTCGCTCACCGTTGAAAGACACACGGATCCCTCGTAGCGACGATCCGGCGCAGGCAACAAGCGAGCACCGCGAAGTGACTTTCAGCATCCACGTGGAAGAAGACGAAGCGGGGAGTTGGTCGCGCGAAACGCTTGAATCGTCTGATGGACCAGTTGGGACGACTGACATGGTGAAGCCCGTAGCGGGCTGTCCTTACGCTATCCTGTGCAGAAATTGCAAGAACGAGCTGGTTCCCAAGGATACCGTGTTTCGGAGGGTATTACCGCTACCTTCCGCCGACTGGAAAGAGATGGCAGCCGAGTGGTTTTGCCACAAGCACGAGTCCGACAAAGAGTTGCCGACGAAGTTGGCGCCCAAGCCCGACGAAATGTTCACGTCGGTGTCCTACCTGCATCTTCACGGGTCGCTGGTCGGCGGTGTCGTGGACGGGGGAAATGCGGGCGACTGGATTCGTTGCGGCAAGTGTGACAGTGTGGTGGCGAAGCGCGAAGAGGAAGGTGTCGTGGCCGTTCTGCAGATGCGGGTGGACATTGTCTCGTGGAAAGACGACGAACCCAAGCTCGTGCTGAGAACGGATGCGGCTTCGTTGATGCGTGGATTGATGAAGGAGCAGATGGCGCTGAGTATGTCGTGCAGGATACTCCTTGAGACGGTGAGCTTTGGCATTCTGTGAACCTAAGGGAATGTAGGAAGAACAAGGCTGTGTTCCAAATCTTACCCAAACGAATCCGAGTTACTCCGGTGGGTCGTGTCACGTGACAACACAGATTGAAAAGTGCTGGACGCGCGTAGGTTTTGGAACGCCAAGGTACAAAACCCTGACCCTGGAGCCCTGGAGTAAGATAGAGTAAATTTTGGAACACAGCCCAAGTCAAGGGAAGTAGTCCCTCGTTATGTCCTTCTTAGGTACTGCACTGGCAGAACGTATCCGAGCATTATACTGCGATCTTAGTGGAGGTCATTGCAGGAGTGGGGAAAAATAACACAATAAAGAGCAAAAAGGATGAAATATGCAGAACAATATACAGGCAAAATTACCCTAAAATTAACAGACACAAAAGGACAGTCGCATAATAATGAAAAGTAATTGTGGAAATCGATGAAACAAAAGCACCATAGGGGAGCATTAATTGACCCGTCTAGTAGCTTATTCCAAAGTGTGCGTGCGTGGGAAAAAAATAATTTTGAAAACAGTTGATGTGAGGCTCAAATGGAATAATGTTTAAAGGATGTGAATGGTCTTGTGCGTGCGCTAAGTGAGAAAGAATTGTAGTTAGTAAGTTTAATGCCACAATCCTCGTTAACAATTCTATGTAAAAGTTTTAGTCGCTTAATAGTACGCCTGAAGGAAGGAGAATCAAGCCCTAAAGATGACATGGAGATTGACGGTGAAAAGAAATGTGATTTATTTTAGAAGGTATTTCTAAAATAAATCGGACGGCTTTAGCCTAGGTCGAATTAACTCCTTGTAAATAAGGGTCCCAGACTACGAATGCATACTAAAAAAACAAAAAAAACACCTAATAACGGTTTTACAAGCTATACTTGTTTCATCAAAAATTTCGACGTCGTTCGTTGAGAAGAGAAATATTAACGTGCTTGTCCCACTTAAGGTAAAGTGTAAATATAATTCCTAGATATTTAAACTCCTGAACCTCATTTAAAATTACCTCGTTACACCCGTAGCGAAAGATTGAAGGTGATTTTTTATTTCTAAACCTCGTAAACAAAGTTTTTTTTTTAATTAATATTTATTTGCCACTTTTTACTCCAGTTAAAAAAGCGCACGAAAGACTCGTTAACCAGCTCCTGATCATTTACGGTACCAATATCGTTATACAGGACACAATCATCGGCATAAAGACGAATTTAAAAGTTCCGCGAATTAATAAGGACACATACAAGTATTCATTTTTTGTTAGAAAAGTTGAAAGACGTGGAACAAGCTTCCCGAAAGTGTTGTGAATTGTGACTCATTAGCCAATTATTCGAGAAATGTTTACTTGAATTGTATTGGACTTCTCATTTCTGTTTATGAGTGTACAAAAGAAGTGTTCTTTCCTTGATTAGGTACATTGATAGGTTGTGTAGCGTGATGTGAACCAGCGCGGTTTTGCAAATTGATATGAAATGTATAAGGTGTTAAGAAATTTATATAATATTGCATGATATAAAAACTGACGTTCCACTCCTGTAAAGCGCCCAGAAGGGCGCACAGTATTTACAAATAAATAAATAAAAAATTATGTTCTCTACAACATCAATAATATAAACAAGCAATAAAAGAGGCCTTAAAACAAATCCCTGTGGAACTCCTGAACTAACCATGGCATCTGAAGAGGTAACATTCCCGACAGAAACAAACTGCGTTCTGTCCTTTAAATAGTCGGTAATCCAATCAAGTAATAACTGATTCTTAAGTATTACTTTTAATTTTAAAAGCAGCTTTGAGTGGGAAACTTGATCGAAGGCCTTCGCGTAGTCAATAAAAATGTCATCAATTAGGCCTTTTTATCTAAAGACGATGAAATGTCCTGAATAAATTCTAGGAGTTGCGTGGTAGTTAAATTACGACAAAGACCATGCTGTTGAGGACAAAGTATATGATTACTTTCAAGGTGTTGAGATATATGCTTGTATACTATATGTTCTAGGAGTTTACTGGACGGTGATGTAAGTGAGAAATGTCCTGCTTACTACCGGATTTAAACAAAGGAACTATTCTAGCTGATTTCCAAAGCCTGGGTACACTGGCAGTTAAAAAAGAGACTTTTTCAAGGATTATAGTCATGTATTGAGATGTCCAAAAAGAATAGCGATGAAGAAATGAACTAGGAATACCATCAGGGCCTGAATGTTAAGAGTAAGTTATGAACAGCAGAAAAACTGATTGCAATATTCGATGCTTTACGGACACTCTGAAATAAAACCAGCATCGTGACCATTATCTTGAATAAAGACAGATCGAAAATATTCATTAAACTCAGAGTTGAGACATCCTCTGGATCGGTACCACATTTATCATGAAATGAATGCTAAAACTATGAGGATGACACTTACAATGACAGAACGCACTCAAGCATTATCGGATGACACTATACAAAAAAAAAAAAAAAAAAAATTAAAAATCACAACATTGTTTTTATTTTTTTTATTTTTTAAAGACTAATAAATAATAAAAAAACAAAAAAAAATAAAATTATAAAAAGTTCTCCCCGTCGAGGAATCGAACCCCGGTCTCCCGCGTGACAGGCGGGGATACTGACCACTATACTAACGAGGATGAAGATTCTGGCGGAAAAGATCGCTTATGAAGGTAAAGTTCGACTTTGCTAACAATCGGAGTGGATATTCTGCCGGCAGCCGGCGCAATCCCGGGGGAAAATGCCGGCAGTTGTCCCCCATTGGGTCTCCTATGAAACAAATACAGGGTGTCACAAAAGAAAATTTATACGCTAAAATGGCTCGCAAAAATAAAAAAAATAAAACTTGACGGATTTTGTAGCAACTTTCCTCGAAAATGTCTTTAACTGGTCGCATTGTTGCGCTATAATTTCAAGTCGGAACGCCGAGTACAAAGAAAATAAGAAAATCATAACTGATTTTTTTCAACGACGGAGCGGCAGCTGTCGGGAAGACACCGAACGACGGCCATGATTTTTGCCTTATCCAGAGATGGCGCTACGGATTCACTGGACGCTGACTGAACGAAAAAGCACGCTTTTATCCAAGTTTCTGGTTGCGTGGGATATTTGCCAAAATAAAGTTGTTTGGGTTTTCAGTTAAGTTTCACTGTGCAGAAAGTGTCACGCCATAAATACGAATAAATAAAACCGCCAATGTCTCCTCAAGAAATGACGTACCTTCTGTCTCTCTCCGACGGTTCTTGTTTCGTGCATCGTCTGCTTTCGCAGTTTGACGTTTGTGCTCTTGCCTCACTGCGTTCTGAGAGAACACATCATCGACGCGTTTGAGACGATCAGTGACGACATGCGAGAGGCCGTCTTCCAGGACTACGAGAGGAGGCTTGAAAAATGCATCGAAGTTCGCGGCGGGCACGTCGAGCTGGGAATCTAACCGTTTTTGTTTTGTTTTTCTTCCGAGTGTATGTGCGTGTAAATGAGTCATTTGACCGCAACTGCGAAGACCGCAGTTCAGATTTCAACGGCTCTTTTCAGAGCCACCAAATCGCTGCTTTATCGGGCGCACTCCTGGCTGCCTCTCGTGTCTCATTGTCAAACTGCGAAAGCAGACGATGCACGAAACAAGAACCGTCGGAGACGAAGGTACGTCATTTCTGGAGCAGACATTGGCGGTTTTATTTTTTCGTATTTATGGCGTGACACTTTCTGCACAGTGAAACTTAACTGAAAACCCAAACAACTTTATCTTGGCAAATATCCCACGCAACCAGAAACTTGGATAAAAGCGCGCTTTTTCGTTCAGTCAGCGTCCAGTGAATCCGTAGCGCCATCTCTGGATAAGGCAAAGAAACATGGCCGTCGTTCGGTGTCTCCCGACAGCTGCCGCTCCGCCGTTGAAAAAATCAGTTATCATTTTCTTTCACTTTTTTTTTTTGTACTCGGAGTTCCGACTTGAAATTTTAGCTACAACAATGTGACCAGTTAAAGACATTTTCGAGAAAAGTTGCTACAAGATCCGTCCAGTTGTTTTATTTTTGCGAGCCATTTTAGCGTGTACATTTTCTTTTGTGACACCCTGTTGTATATAAAGCTGTAGGGTGGCTCAGTGGAAAGGTGTCTGCCCACACGCAGCGGACCCAAACTCAATAAAATAAACTACCTTTTTTTTAGCATTTTGCGATATTTGCACGTTTTTTTTTACAATTATCACTGAAAAAGAACAAATGATTTGGACGAGACGTCGCTGAACTAAATGGTATGGGACTCCCTTCCAGGGGTGCCATGGGCAACGTTATTAGATTAGCTCATTACGGAACTGCTCATGGACGCTGCATGCACGAACAGTACCCCCCTTTCTCACCACGGCTCACCTCCAGTCGTTCGGCGCGCCGGACGGCTGGTATAGTAACTGCAGCGTATTCTATGGAATATATATGTTAGAAGCACAACGGGGGAGGGGGGGGGGGGGTCTAGATGGCGTTCCACCGTACTCTCCTATGGAACACACAGTTCGTAAACGAAAATCTAGATGGCGCTTCGAACGACGAGAGACTAAGGTCCCTGGATATGAAAAAACATCGAGGGACTTTACGAGAGGCGGACTGAAGTGACTGAAGTGACTGAGGAAGGGAAGGGGGGGGGGGAGGGGGAGGACAGAGGCATGGGTGATGTACTTGTACTTGTAAGGTTATTTCCTGGCAGTTACTTCTATCTGGCAAAATAGAAATGGCTGTAAAATACAAGTTGATGCTTTTTTTACTTTTCTTTTTACATTTTATTTCAAAATCGTTAGAACTCATTTTGTGAAGGGGGAAAGGCTGTGGAGTCAGGCAAACATAATAGAAGTGTGCTCAAGTTGGAGGAGGATGTACAATAGCTTGAGAGAACTTCTTTCGTCTATATATAGACAGCAATTCGGTATCCATTTATCTTATTGACAGTGTTCGCTATACCGGTGTGCAGGCTATCGGCAGATTCCAGGCAAATTGGTTCTTGGATACAGTCTACATTGACCTGATCAAGGTCATAAATTATCTCCTACATTTGCCTAGTCTGTATGTTGTTTCTGCACTCCTACGTGAGCAGCAAGAGAAGCACATTAGAAACTCCAGGGCTCTGGTGCAGCTTGAAACATCTCAAAGGAATAGCGAGAACTTAAAAAAGACCCTGGACAGCGTCATCTTTCATTTATTACAAAACTATGCACAAAAACTAGGGACAAAAGAAGACACATACGACAGACAGGTGCTTGTCTCTTGTATGTGTCTTCTTTTGTGCTTGCATTGTTTGCTCTGTTTTATAATGAATCAGTACCAACTGGCCCAGTTTTTATATCATCTGGTATTTCTTTCTTTTTTAAATTTAAATGCAAGTTTTATTTTGATGTGGCAGAGAGAAATTGAAAAAATTAAACCCCTAGACTTTCTTGGCTGCGTGCAGTTCATATCGGTTCAGATGGAGAGATGTGCACGCATGAAAGGAGTTGGCATCAAGGCGAGATTTTATCGAATGAGGGATCACTCGAAAACCACAGCTGATCAATGTGAAAAGTTAGAGCAGCCCAGAGACCAGATAGCCTTGAATTATTGCATCCTTTCTTCGTATGATCTGATCTCTCAAGATGAGAAGTGTGACCAAAGGAGACTCAGCTGGCACCTCGTTCAATAAAGAACTCCCATGTACCGCCGAGCGCCTGTGTAAGTTATTTACCTTTCCTAAGGCCAAGGCAGGACCAACTAGGTATGGAGTCTCGATGCTTTTCTGGGCATGTGCATACTTCAAGAAATGGTACACTCCCACCTCTCTCATCTTAGCAACGTCAGAAGTCCAACAAATGTCTTCTTTATTTGCCGTGTAACTAAGGGTTCTTCACGTTTTTTTTTATGCATCTTCATTATTTGGCTTCATTTCATTATTTGGCTTCAAATGTCATATATTGTAGCAAAAGATTTGAGCCAGCACATGTGAAGATCCCGGTAGCTTCGATTTTTTAAAGACTGTGTTTACATGTTCTTGAAATATAACTTTGTTTCAACAAGCCATGTTTCAACAAGTTTCTATACTAAGCCATGTTTCAACAAGTTTCTATACTAAGGCACAGATTTTCTGACGTGTGTACACAGCTCTAAGTGACCAGACTGTCTTCAAGTTCAGTTGATAGGCAACAGAATCCAGTAGGATGAACCTGTCACCCCAAAACTGGTGCCAAGTGTTCACATGTTGCACTATGAGTTCTGCATTAATTTAAAGCCTGCATCGCTCAACTTTCACCAACGTAAGACTTATGCGTTGTCTAAGGTTTAGCGTGGAGCAATTTGGATAGCCATCTCGATGGCTCCGGGCATAGCCTCCTCTATACTGACAAAGCCTGGCAGATCGCCACCGAGACGCGGCCGCCGAAAGTGAAAAGGTAGAGCGGCAGACAAAAGGCATGTAACGGGCGCCCCGCTGCGGCGAGACGCCGAAGTACACTTGTCCCAAGCGATGGAACGTCGCGCTTCGCGTTCCTCGGACTACCGCTTCTTTTCTCGTCGGGTTTGAAAACCATGTTTCGGGTCCTCGCCGCTGCAAAAGCTGTGCGCTGACTACCAGGCTCCCCGAGAAATATTCTGTGCTACCAGATCTTCGCGCCCCAAATCTGCGACCGGACACTCTATGGCTCCGTCATCGAACTGCCAGGCTTTGTGAGTATATATAGAAGAGGCTAAGCTGCGGGTCAAAGTGCCGGCCTAAGGATGCCCATGTGGCGGGTTCGATTCCTGGCCGAATGCCTGAATTTTGACGGAGGTTGTTTGCGGAAAGATGCCGTGTACGGTAGCCAAGATTTCGATTGCACATCAAAAGAACCCAACCGGGTCAAAATGAGTCCTCAGCTTTCCGGTAGGGCGTGCCAGATGCCGTTCGTTGGTTTGGCGCGTAAAACCCCCAAATGCGATTGATAAAGCAACTTCGGTCAGAATAGTGCAACTATTATGTAGCCCCCCCCTCCCAAATGCCTCGTTTTTTATGGTATTTTTCTTATCCCTCTAAGTAGAATAGGGATCTGAATACCATATAAAACGTCATGTTGTATGTATTTACACATCACAACCTTGTAGCTTTTATTTTATTGGAAAGTCAATTACATCAATAACATAATTGCCAGTTCCTTGACATGCGTGTTGTTATTTCTCCACAGATGCTTAATTAAGTGGTGCATGTATGTTCTCAAAACTCTAGTGTGCACTCGCTACACTTTAAAAGCTACTAGGAAATAATTATCCCGACGTACACATTCACGGACAGTGGTATATTTATAACAAAGGTGTGAATGTACTCAACAGGTGTATCTAATGGAATCAACCTTGAAGTGCATAAGCAGTTTTTTTTTTTTTGTCAATTTAGTTTGCTTTTTGGTAAGTTTAACACCATCTCTGCACGATAACAAGCGAAGCACATGAGAATGGATAGTACAATGTAGAGCAGTGGTTCTCAACCATCGATGTTTCGCGGACCCCTTGTGGATCGGCGGAGATGATGGAGGACCCCGTTCGGGGTGAGAGGAGAGGAAAGATATGGGTTAAATATAATAATGATTTATTAAATGAATATAACTAAGGGCCAGTTTGAAGTAGACCTCTCTTTTTGACGTTCACACGAGAAAACTCGAACGAAAACTGAAACATTTCTTTTCGACCTCAAAAAAAGACAACTTTTATTGCCGGGCTTGACTGATGAGGCAGGGCTTCGCGGACCCCTAGAATGCCTTCGCGAACCCCAAAGGGTCCGCGGACCCCCATTTGAGAACCACTGATGTAGAGAATCGACTGCTTACGATTCGCTCATCACATTCAAACAAGGAAACAGGGCGGCTCTGATGCCACACTTCTGTGTTCGCCGATAGGTTGGGAAAAAACTGCATAAACCAGTTTGAATGAGGTATGAATTGTCCCGCATGTATTATAGCTGAGCTGTGGGCTGGCCCTTCCTTTTCTCGGCTCTAGAGCTAATAATGTGGGCATTGTTCGCGAGCCCCATAAGCATGTGAAGTTCTTATGTTGACGATGGAACTCGCCATTAGCCTAGATGTTGTCTCCAAGACGTCGATGTTAACATGAAACGTTCTTTGCCTAAGTGTTCAGCATTCCGTGAAGCCCAGATAAAAGCGTGGCCGCGAGGCTTGAAATTGATTGGTTGATTGGTGGGAAAGGAGGAGTGAGGCGCTTGACGCTGACTGGTTAACAGGGAGGTCATTTCACCGGAGGGGTAGGCGTGGAGGAGTAAGGTAGGCGAGGTAGAGCTCGGCTACCTGTGCGCACTGATGGAGAGGAGCTCACGAGTGTGGAAGGCTCTGGAAAATCGCCAGATTTATCAGCTGGATTAGCGGTAGTACCGTTTCGTTCTAGGAACAACCATCGATTGTACACATGGTACGCATTCGACTCTCTGATGAAGAGCGCTGTGAACATAGGCGTCTGGACACTCAGAGTATCGCTAAACGCTTGGGATGCCAGAATCTTTCACGTTTGCAATACAATTGCCTAGCAGTTTGCCATAAATTGTTGTACTCTTTTTTACAGGAGGAGACATCGTTGCTTCTCTGGCTCATGGAAACCGGACTGGAAATGTTCCGAGCGACGAACCTTGCGTCCGGACCTCACCATGTCCGCTTCACCAGAGTAACTAAGGTCAGCCGTTTGTCAGTTGCACTTGGCACTCTTGATGGCTTGGTTCCTCTAAGTTTGAACCTACGACATTTTGGGATAAAAGGCTGCTGCAAATGTTTCAGTCAAAGATTCTGTAGTGTTTGGAAATTGGTATTGCTTCAAGGCGCTGGTGTTTCCCATCTGGTGAAACACTGCTCTTCTTTACTCAAAGCCCTGAACTTGCGTGTCTGTTCTTACTATCTTCCCTAGCTCGAAGACAGTGACAAATTCGACATCCAATATTTCACGTTTTTTGTATTAAGAAGGGATTGTTTTAACTTCAGGGAGAAGATAAGTGTGATGTGATGGCTACGTCATTTGCGCCATGCTGCTCCAAAATACTTACCCTGCTACATTTTGCTATATTTCACAGAAATATAAGGAATTTGCAGCATAAGCGCATTTCACTTTATCAATCAAGCATAAAAGAATAGTTCAGGCTTAGCTACACTTCCGGATTGTACGGTAAACTTGCGTGAATTTTCATAGCTTTTGGTAATCGCTTAGAACAACGTGTGATTGCATCTGATCGTCGTATTGAACATGACTCAGTATCCGGAGGTTTCGAGCTATTGTGACGTCGTCTGAGGCGGAGGGGAAGGAGGAGGAGGAGGAGAGAGGGAAGGGGGGGGAGATGCCAATACGGATGCGCGCAAATCCAGACGCTCGCTGTGGAGGGTGACGACACGGGAGCGGAGGAGGCCGATTGAGGAGGCACGGACAAGAAAAGGGGAAAAGGGGAAGCCAATTGGCTCGGGGGGCTGTTGGGGGCCGGGGGACGGGCGAGGACGGGGGAGAGAGGAAAGCGAGCCAAGCCGGACATGAGCAAGAAAGCGACTCTCTTCGGAAGCGCATTCGAGTATGAGGACGAGCTGGTGGGAAGTGCGTGCAAGAGCGCTGGAGAGAGCGCTAAAGCGGACGGGGAAGAGAACGTGACCGCAACGTGGACCCCTAAGCGCTATGGGCAGCCTTACCAGCCTTGGAAGCCCCCAAGTTCCGCACAAGCCCGGTTTGCTGCATCCTGAGCATCTTCGAGAGGCCCGCGAAAACTCTACCTGGTCGTCGGACCAGTGACGCGTGGTGACGTGGCCCTTCCAAGCCCAGCTCCCCAAGGTACCACCCCCGGGACAGACCACCCAGGAAACGACATCCCCAGAACACTACGAGCTCGTGGTGAGCAGCAGGCGGCACCAACACCGACCTTTAACAACCTAGGTAAACCTGAAAAGTCAGTATTGTCTTCGCCTCGTTTCTGCTAGCTCTCCTCACAGTGGGGGCCCACCACAGCGTGTTCGTGCCACCCGTACGGGGAGTCGTCACAGTATCTCTTATTGTTCGTGGTCTGTTAGCTCCGTTGAGTGCTCTTCTCACCGCGCACGGGTGCACCGCAGAGAAGCTACGCCCACAGAGGAAACATCGCGATTCTGTCTATGTCGCTTCGCCGCAGCACAGCCTGCCTCGCGTTGAGGGTAAAGCACTCCTTCAGGGTGGAATAGTGCACAACCGCTCTTCAGCAATTAAAAAATATATATATATATATATTCGTGAGTGTGTATGCGAAAACATATATACGTGGCAGTAAAATTTGCAAAATAAAACTACAGTATAGTTTGTACGATAAATTGCAATATTCTGACTAGTTATGTGCACCATAAAACATAATCATGTAGTTTTGTTCTTATGTTTGGGTTCTTGGGAAGGATATGAACTTGAGAATATCAGGAAAGGGCTGATAAATCACATTGGTTATAGGTATAGGTGGGCTGCGCCGTAAGTTCAACTTTCTTTCCTTTAATAGACATACTGCTAAATTACCCAAGCTTCAACGATAATGCTGGGAATGTAGGTCTAGGCGCCGCACGTGCCTGGCGTCTGCAGCAGTAACTGTTCTAAAGCAAAAACCTAAAACTAATGGCATCTTGCACGCGTTCGTCAACGCCTTATTTTGGTTATTTATTTGTAATCTTTTACGCAGGGAAGGATAGCGCATTCAGCATGGAGACCTACATCCCCAGCATTCTCCTTTATGTTTGCGTATTTAGCAACAGGACTATTAACACCTCGAAATCGGCTCCCAAATGTTTGTACAGTGGATGCAGTCAATGAAGTTTAAATTAAACTTAAGTTTTGCAGTGAAATGAAGGATAGGAAATAGCATTATCGAGTTTAGCTGGACTTTTTAAAGAATATTTACTTACCACATGTTAATTTTGCATAAACGTAAATGTCCATATGTAAAATGTTATTATCGTGCGGAATGAAATTGCCTTTGCAATTTAATTGTGCTTTGCAATGGATGCTAAGAAGTGGAAAGGCAAAGGAGCGCTGTACCTAGTTTGACAGGCTAACAGATAAATCTTAGCGAAGTATTCACAGTGGAATTAATAAAAACGAGGGGTATGCTTGTGCTCCAAGTGTTTTTGCTGCTCCAAAACGGACTTCTGGCTGTTTCAAAAGGTACTCTAAAATTACTCGCACTGCTTACCACCAGTCGGAAATCGTATAAATGTGTGCGCATGATAATTTAACGAGAGAATTACCAAAATGCAAGTGAGCATTGTGATACTTTCTTTCAATTCAACGAGGACGATCATCGTTCACGAGCTTATCTGCCTTGTTTCCCATTGTCGATGTACACTGCGCAACATGCCGAGGCCGAATGTGACGTAAGTGCTTAGTCGTCACAGTTTACTAATAGAGTTCAGCGTCAAACAAGTTTGTGTCACACACGAGCGTAGTCTTCCACACAGTACGTTTCAATGACAGGCTTTGAGTCGTGTGAGAAAATGCGGTTGTCAGTTTTATGTTTGGGCGGGTATGAACTGACAGTGACAGCGCAGCCGAGGATACACTTGTAATGTATTCATGCAAACAAAACAGACAGTGAAGCATTGTGCTTCTCTGCTTAGCCAAAGGCTCCATCAGCAACCACCCACATCGTACTAATGCCTCAAGATAATTTAGTTGTGCGGTTTTGCGAATTACACTAACTCAAACATTACAAGGTGTTTTTTTTCTTTTTTATTTAGTCTACAATTCATTGTTCTACAAAGGGCCTTGGTTAGAACTAGTGCTAGCACTAAAACATGTACACTATATATATGCTGTGCACTTCAATCTCAGAGGTATAGGATTCCCATTTCTTTCTGTGTATGGCTGGAAAATGACTTAAAAATGTTTTGAAGAAATTGTTTAATGAGCAGGAAAAAGATTTTATCCCCATCTTTGGTGGTTTTTTTGTGTATTTTTATTACATCTTTATAAAATACAACAGAACAGCAGTGTGAAAATTCATTGGGAGTGATAAGTGATTTCTAGGGAGCTGTGTAAGCTACCCAAATGTCAACAACATTTCTCCCGAGCCACCTCTACCACCCATGATGACCAGGAGACGATTAGGAATGAACTGTGACGTAAATCATTTCAATAAATAAGTTACTACTACTACTACTAAGTAGTAAACCGGCTAAGTGGGATTACTCTGGCAGTGCAGTGACATTCTTGCACTTGGCATCTTCACCTATCCTCTTCCTTGCTCTTCCTTCCTACATTTATTACCCCCCCCCCCCCGCCCTTCCCCAAGCCAGAACTGACAAGTCCCCTGGAAGGATGTAGCTTTTCTCTTCTGGTTTCTCTCTTAGACTTTCTCGCAACAATTACATACACATTGCAATTACCCATATTTTTATAGAGGATATACTCTTTATTGGCTTTGTGTTTCTCTTGCAACTATGTTTTCATTCTTCTTGTTCACATTTTTAATCATTTATTTCCTTTTCAACCTGTGCCGATCTGAACAAGCAAATAAACAAATGGCAAAATGTGCGACGATTCGAACGAACAAATAAATTGTAGCGGTCGCAGAAAGAAGAGGAACGCCCAGCTTCGGCGTCTCGTACTCAACCAAACTCTTTTTCTTTTTCTTTTTTTCTCTTTTTTTTAATTTAGCATGTTGTTGCAGGGTGTTCGACCATTCGTGGCAGCGTTGCCCGCTCTGCGAGTCTTCGACCACGGGACCCGTAGCTCTAACCAACGTGAGGCTCACTTTTGGGCCATCGTGTCTTGCAGGTCCTGTTCCTGCTGACGGACACTGAGAGCGCCGTAGTCCGTTCCTGGAGAGACGATCCCCTGGTCGACGTTCAGCCAGTGGACACGGAAGTCCTCGGCGAGGCCTCCGCTCTGCTTCTGGAATCCTCCGAGCCGCAGGCAGCATGGGAGGACTTCCGAGTGGGCTTCGTGCCCGAGGTCGGGACTCCCGATGCCCCGAACCCCCTCCGGGACCTGGTCGGGGCACTACCCAAACTTGAAAAAGAAGGACCTCCTGTAGGTGCAGTGGGTGCATGCACCTAGGAATTGCGTTTAAACGAAAGAGGCAGCTCTTCCAACATGAATAAAGTTGGTTGGTGTTTTCAGTTTGGTGTCGCTTCCCGTGGAACGTCGCAGCTCGAAGCACGTGGAACGAAAGCTCGCACTGCAGAGCCAGGGATTCACCCCTGCCCGTTTCGATCTGGATCAGCATCGTACCGGCGTGCGATCGTGTATCACTACTGCGTGGTGCATGTTAAAGGGACACTGACAGGGTATTTATGCTCGCCGAGGTTTATAGTTGTACGTGACATATGAGAGCCCAACTAGCCAGAACACAATTTGCGGCTCGAAATTTGTTTTCTTTCCGCCCGAAAACCGCCGCGATCGAGAACTGGTCCGTTTGAGTCGCGCTCACTCTCTTCTCCATTGTCACGTGCCGTTCTCTACCGTTTAGACACAACCCCCAAAGATAAAAGCTGTGGGTCATCAAAAGGTACACACTCAATCCTAAAATATATATATTTATTTATTTATTTATTTATTTATTTATTTATATTATACCCATTTTTGTGGCTCCTAAAAAACTGCAAATGCGTTGATTGAAAAAAAAATTGTTCCACAGTCTTGTGATTTTTGGTAACTTTCTCCTCCTCTATATTTCTTCTTCCTCCCCAGTCCAGTTTTGGTTTGGAGCAGTTGCTTTTTTTTTTACTTTAAAAATGTATGTGACGCTGTAGCAAAATATTGATTGGGTAGTTTTCTCACACCATAATAAACCGCCTGGCAAAAAATAAAAAAATATTTTTTTTAGGGGGTGTCAGTGTCCCTTTAACAGCATTTGTGAACACACGATTATTCACGATGAAGGCTATGTTTGCCAGAAGGTGGTTTCATTCCATACAAGCTTTCGGGACAAATGACTGGTAAAATGCATTAATGGTACATTTAGGTATACCGACCTTGTGCTGACTTTTCTATGCTCATCCTCTAGTTAGAACGAACTTTCTCTATGATGAAACCAACATGCTATGTAAGTTGGTATCGGCCGAAGAGGAAATACAACGAGACAATAATGCCCTAAAAAAACTTTTTTTTTTTGCAAGCAACACATTTGTAGCAGGCTTCGACCAAAGCGTTCTTGTTGTATCTGTAGTTTGTCATCAGCAGATTGAATTGCATACTACAAGTGTGCTTGTTTCACAGGAAGCATTTCTGTCGCCTTGTTTCAGGTTCTCAGAATCCTCCTCCTCTTTCTATTTTGAGTCAAGTTAAGGCAGGCTGATAGTGCAGAGTGGATCGGTGGCCGAGTGGGTTAATGCACCTTAGCTCGGAGTACGTGTAGCGACAGCTCGCGCTGCAGAGCCCAGGAAACCTGTGTCCAATCCCCGCCCCTGCCCGTTTCGATCCGATGTGCATCGTGCCGGCATGCGGTCGTGTATTACTGCTGCGTGGTGCGCGCTAATGACCCAAGGCTAGCGGTTCTACTGCTCTGGCTAAATTTTTCATTTACAGCTGGGTCATTCTATGCCAAAGGAGATACGGCAATTTTTTAATGTCTGGGATATGTACTAAAAAATTAATTTGGATAAAGAAGCCTCTGAACTCTAAGAAAAGTATATCTTAGAGCGCAGCTTTTAGGCGCCCGTTTCCGGCAGAGCGGCGTCGCCATCGCCGTCGGCGTAACCGCGCGGTGCATGATGGGTAAATTTCCCCGCTAAATTTAGCGGAAAATTTTCCCGCTAAATATAGCGGAAAATTTTCCCCGCTAACTTTAGCGGAAAATTTCCCCCCTAAATCTAGCGGAAAATTTTCCCCGCTAAATTTAGCGGAAAATTTTCTCCGCCCCCACCCCTCGAGGTCACGTGACCCCCAGGCCACGTGACCCCCCCCTTCCCGAGGTCACGTGACCCCCCGAGGTTTCGTGACCCCTCCCCCCCCCGTGCCTTCCCCTCCTCGAGAGAGCTGCGCTCTAATTCGGCGTTACAGGGAGTTGTAAACGGCTTTAATTTTTTTGTAAATAAAGATAAATTTTATTTTTGCTGATATCATTCTCTAAAAATTTTTAGAATCTACATAAAACATTGTAAAAAAATGGTTGCGTACTACGCATCACGCCCCGAATGAGCCGAACCTCTTTTTGGTAATTAAAAGCATACTTCGTCACAAAACAAAAAAATAACGGGCGCAAACGTTCTGTCCCCCACAGTATCCCTTCTTTGTGGCCAAGGCCCACCTGTGCATGAGGAAGGGACCACTGATCTCTACTATAGGGGGCTGGATGACGCATAGCTGCTCTCCGAGTCGGGCGCAAGTGAAGCCACCGGAAGTTCGATGCTTGTCCCGGAAGTTGGGCGTGCGCTGGCCTTCCTAGTGCATTCTGTCGATATTTTGGACCAGGGCTTTTTTGTCTCTTTGGTTGGTTTTAATACTCCCCTTCTGGAATAAATCCCGAGAATGAGGCGTTTGAACTTGGGACATATTCACACTTGATAAACTAGAATCACAAAATATTTACTTTGAATGGCTTCCCTTGATACTTCTCGGGTCCGCATGCGTTCTTACTGCGCAACAAGCTGGCTCTTTTGAGGGAACACGCGAAAATTCAGCGCCCTCGACGCTTTTCGAACCAGCACTCGGAAGGGTTACAAAGCCTGCCAAGCGCTCACTTCCGGGACAAGCGGCTTACTTCCGGCGGCTTCATATCTGTTGCTGCTCAATGCGCCATCCAGCCCCCTCTAGTGGAGATCAGTGGAAGGGACTACCCAAGGATTATGTCGGCAAAGAACGCTTGTCATTGTTCAGACAGGCGTGTACCGTTCGACGTATTCCTATTTTTTCTTCGTGGATGCCGATTTGTTTGAAAGCCTGTTCTCACAGCCCTAGGGGGTGACAGGCAAAAGCTGTTACCACTATAATATTTCCACCAATGGATCCGGGAATGCACCGAAGTGCCTGATCTCGAGAAGCTCGTTAGCCCCGCGTTTATTGTCCCGTGACAGAGGCCCTGCTGTTTCTTGCCCGTTTAAAAAACCCAGACTTTTCTTTTTTTTTTGCGCCATACATGCAGTGTTATTGCCAATAATCAAAAGTGAGTCTCATCCTTCCACCAGACCCGTTTATTTACAAAACCTAGGCATTCGGAGCAATTATTACAGCTGTCAGATGGTGTTTGCACTACTGTGTCTACCTTGCTGGTGAACGTAACTTGCAGTTGGCCAGTTGTAAGATCATCGCGAGGCTTTTTCTTAGTTCAGGCTAACCTTATTGTTCCCCTCACTTCATCCGTCTGCTGTAGGCTCCAAAGCAATTAAGAAGACATGGAACGATACACCGGTCGAAGCGCGGCAGTTGAATGGAACGGGGAGAGTGCGGGCGGGCAGAGTTTTAGGCATTATGAAACGCGGAACCCATAGAGCGCTGGACCTTGGAGTCTGATGACACGGGGCTTTTTCGACCGGGATTCTCTACGTGGGGCGATCTGCTGATCATTGTCGTGCTACAAAAGAGAAATGAAGCAGAAGAGGAAAACGTCGAGGAAGCACGTTGGAGGAGAAGTGGGCGGAAAGAAAGAGGAAGAGGGTTCTTGTTCGGCCGTCACCCGTCCAGGTGGAAGCATAGCCGGCGACGTCCCGAGGGTGCTCCTGTCGGGCGAAATATCAGCTTGGCGGTGTGCTACCTGAGCATCAACATCCTGCGTGAACGAGGCATTCGGCAGCGGCCCGAAGTAGCCGCTGGTGGGAACGAGCAACGACTTTGGCGGTGTCCCGGAGCAGAGCATCCCAGACCAGCACCAAGGAATGATCAACGACTTCGGCGGTGTCTCGAAGCAGAACATTCTAGATCATCAACAAGGAACAGACGGAACATCCCTCACCAGCAACCAAGCTTGGCTGGAAACCGGACAGAACCAAGACCCCCCAGCCACACGAGGACGGACTGAAAGTGAGACCGCTTCTGACTTGTACATTTGTATATAACTAGAACGTTTATTATTTTCTTTTTTTAATATATATATCTTGATCAAAGCTCACGGTGTGACTGAATTCCTCCTTCAGCGGTTTGACCTGAACCTATAACATCACAATCATGCTACGCCATAAAGCCACTGAAAAAAGGCCACGCTTGCGCGTAACAACACTTCAACCAACTTCGTAATAAAAATCATCGTTGCAAGTTATCCGGAGCCTTAACTGAAATCGCAGGAAATCATTTTCCGTTTTTTATATATGTTTGGTGAACCGTCCATGACAGAGCGAAGCAATACGAGTATTGACCGGGCCTCCGGACACCGTATACCTGACGATCAGAAAGTCGCATTTTTGAATGCCCACAAAATTTATAAAAGAGGTCGGGAAATGAAGTGTAGATTGTTTAGCATCTCTATTACACCATATTCATAAATAGAGTCAAAAGTATAAACGCGCCGAAAACAAAAAGGACCAGAACGATGCAAGAAAACACAAGGCGCAGCATTTATGTGTTGTCTTAATTCGCCTTGGTCCTTGTTGTTTTCGGTGTTTTATACTATATATTTTAAACTATGAACCAACTAGCCCACTTCGCTGCAATAAATAGAGTGCCTCAATGTTACTGGCTTTTATAATCGATCGCGCGAACACTGCCAATTGCCAGCTTTTCGAAGAAGTCTCCCAAACACATTTAGTTTCGAAGCATCGTGCGCCCGTCCGGGCTACATAAGTGACGGTTGCCTGTTTCTCGGCCCGCATAAGTAAAGTACGCGTCCACGAAACTGAAACGAAGTGCCATTATGAGCTATCGGTGATGACAGAATGCGGAAGTTTGACATCACGACGTTATCTGGATCAAAAGATAAAACAAGAAATAAAAACTTTCTGAGTCGACGTCCACAGGCCTAATATGTGTCAAACATTTTATTTCAGTGGGGAAAAAATAAATTAAACACTTTTCTGCAAGAAATAAAATACTGTTTACCGTGTCGCTGAAAATAAGTGTTCTTAAGTTAATGGCCACGTCACACAAAGAGAACAAACACAAAACTCAATAAAAAACCGTGATGTTTCTTTTTTTTTTTCATATTTGTGCTAGTTCTGCAGTTTTAAACGAGTATACTAGTTTCCTTGTAATGTCCCGTATCTTCGGGGCTGTGGTCTCAGGACTAAGCCAGCAGCCGCACCCTCAACGCGACAGCTGGGCGAGTCCGAATGGCGGCGCCGTCGAGACCAGGGGCGGCGTGAGTGGACCGGCCTCGAGCGGCTGCGTCCCCGCGGCCCTGTCTGCCCCGTCGGCTCCGGCCAGCAGGCAGTGCTGGGAGTCCGCGTGGCGGCGCAGGTCCACCTTCCGCTGGAAGGAGCGACCGCACAGGTAGCAGGCGAACGGCTTGAAGCCGCTGTGCTTGCGCGTGTGCGTGATCAGGTTCGAGGACTGGCTGAACGCCTTGCCGCACACCACGCACTTGTGGGGCTTCTCGCCTGCGTGCGCGGACGGCGAAACGTCAGCGGAGCACACTGTCTGCAATCCATTTCCACGAACCGCCATATTTTTTCTATCAGGTCGCGGGTGTGAGCATGCGCAGTAGCTTTCTGCAGTGTATCACACATTCAGGTTTGGGTAAAGTACATCTAAAAGGTACTTCAAGTAAAGTACAAAGTAAGTGATACGTGATGTACTTTAAGTAAAGTAGTAAGTACACTGTTTGCAATGTACTTGAAGTAAAGTACTATAATTACAATGTACTTTAAAAGTAAAGTACAAGTATTTTAACACAATATTTCATGATGTCCTTTAATTTCCCTATACAGTGATTTTTAACTGGTATGCATTGCCCAGGGGTAATCAGGTGTGCATGACCTATTTTCAAAAACAGCGGCGAATATTTGATAAAGTCAAGTGGCCACAGAGTAGTTATCTTCAGGAATGGAGCCAAATTCAGAAGTCCCTCTTCTGAATTTGGCGCCCCTTGCACTGGATTGTTGCACCGAAGGGGGTTAAATGTACTAGGAGAGAGTATGACGTCAGCCCCGTAGCTTCCGCAAGCAATCCTCTCATAGAGGAGTGTCCTCTCTTTAATGAAAAAAACAGTGAGTGGGAAAGCGAGCTGGTGATAATTAATCATAATGTGACACCTGAGATTGGGGTGCGAAAAAATTAATTAACTTTCAAGTCGAAGGAAAAGACAAAAGAGAATGTCTCAAAACATTGTGACGTTCTCCTCTGTTGTCTTTTTCTTCGACTTGAAAGTTTAATTGTTCCGCACCACAGTTTCAGGTGCTAGCTAGGTTATAATTATTTTGCTCTCATAATATTTGAAGCCTCCTGGCTTACGCTGACCGACCGAGAAGTAGCGAGAGTTCGAAAAGCTACTGGAAAGCCGCCCCCAGAACAAGCAGAGCTATGCCTCGTCTGCTCACGTTTCTGGTGAAAGTATATAAAATATCCCTCCCAGTAATTCTTCGGAGTTGACAAAGCATCATTTGTGATACAAATTTAATAAAATCAAATTTCGGGAATGTATTTTGAAGTCGGGAATTGTACTTTGCTCGGAAAGTACCCGAAAAAAATACTTCAAGTAAAGTACAAGTACATACTCAGAGAATGTACTTCAAGTAAAGTACAAGTTTCCTAAACCTACTTGAAGTAGTACTTTAAGTACAATGTACTTGAAGTACTTCCCAACACTGCACACATTGCGTCCACAGCGCAGTGACGCAGCATTTTTTCGCCCGGATGATAAGTGCTGGAAAGGCGTACACTTGGTTCCACCTTGCGATGTACGGGTCACGTGACACGCTCAGAGCTATGTATTTGGCTCCGGTGGCTCGTAACCTATGGTATGTACCCGGAGCCCCTCCCGGAATTGCGTTATCCCTCCCCGGATTGACAATCTTGGATAAGCCCCTGCGAGTCTTAGCGTCCATTGCGCTATTCGAGCAGTTTGCTTCGCTGCAGAGCACGCGGTGAAGTGATCGCTGCCGCCTAAAAGGGGGTCTCGTCAGCTGCAGTGACGAGGCTTAGCTTTCTAGCAGTTTTATGCGAAACAACAGATGGGGACTGCGTTCGAAAATTGACATCAATATTATTAAAGGGGCAATGCAAAGATACTCAATTTTTTATTGTTTTTTTATTTTACACGAGCGTATTGGCACAAGTGGGACTCAAGGATACTCGCACGTAACACCATTGACCAAGAAACCTCTGTGTTGCGGTGTATTTTCAAGGACAGAAGCGAACGTTTTCATTCAATCTCTCCTTCGCGAAACTTAATAAAGTACCTGGGGGATCGCAGTATCCTCAAGTGACGATATTTAAATGCGGCTCATAGACTGGACCTGAGCATTGCGTGGGCACTCAATTTGGGCTCGTGATAATCGATAGCTCGACAAGCATTTGGGTAGCGGCCCGTGTCCACTCGCTGCAATGACGACAACAGCGGAACCATAACAATGTGTGGAACTCAGAGCGTGTCCTGTGTCTTGCCAACCCCAGTGCGTAGCCACGATCAACATTGGCGGCATATAATCATCTCGGCCACTTGTTCTGGCTGCGAGTTGAGGGGGAGGGGGGACGTTGCTCGTTTTACAGCGGAGCTGTTAAGGGTATAGTTGTCCCAGTTTGGTGTCCGTGGACCAATAGATCTCGACACAACCCTCTGGACAGCTACCGCACATCTTTGAGCGACGGCGGCACATAGTACAGCTCTGCTGCTCTTCCTTCTTCACCAGAGTAAAAAGGCGGAAAGATTTTCCTTAATTTTTTTTTTTGCGACTTCGATTGCGTGTGGTGAAAAACAAATGGGTGTTTTACAGGTCATTAACGTCAGGGATACGTTCTAAGCGGTATTTGCGCAAAGTACAAAACTCGTTACATCGCCCCTTTTAAACTGACGCAATTAAAAATGTTTACAGGCTGTAATCTGCTTGTCCCGGAACTTACACCCTATTTCGACCCTAACTTTAGGGGCAACATCATAAAGAACGGGATGCTTGTAATCTTAGCAACGTGCCAGCCTCCAGATATATGTTTTACGGGCAACAAGTATACACAAACTACACGCACCGCATACATTTGTCACAGGCACCGGATGTACAAACGCAACGAAACACGCGAGAGATTGGAATCACGACCTTCAATAACTGCTTCACCGCCTCATGCACTCGAAGATTGAAAGTACTCATTCGCGGGTGACTTCCTCCGCAAATACGAAAGTTGCAAGTGTGGTGCTTTGTGCCCGCCAATATTTCGCACAATATTCAATCTTTCGAAGTTCAAGTATATCTTCGAGCCAAAGTATAGGCAATAATTATTCGATGTATAGTCGCAAAACAACCCTTTGCTAAATCTGTATGAAGCGGGCGTAAAGTCACTTCGACACACCGCGCCGCAGCGAGTACCTTTTTCCACGCCCTTTCTATGAGCATCATATAAAAGGGAACGGTGTTTCATGCAACAAAACTCTATTTTGCGATTAAAGGGATACTTCAACGAAATTTGAAATATTCCCGTCGTGTTCAAAAATAGGTTGAATATGATCCACAATATCCGTAAATGACAATCGCCCGTTTGTATTTTGATCCTGGTGGCTGTATTTTTCGTTATAAACGGCCCACTCTGGCAAGCGCTCGGAGAAGGCCCAGCGCAATCGTGACGTAAATCGTCTCAAACGAGCAAAGCCAGGCAAAGCTACGGCGAGGCTGACGTCGAGAGGATGGCCTAGTCGGTCCAGCCACCGAAGCGGCTGCTTTTGTACGAATTTTGAGTGACGGGTTAATCTTCTATAATCTTGTAGGGGGACAATAGCGACTTCTGCGACTCACAAAAAGGATTCTCGGAAAGAGGGGAGTTCCTCCTTCCCCCTTCTCTCGTCGTGGCCGGAGGCGGGACGATTTCCGTCACTAGCTCTCAAGGTTCCTAGACGAGCATTACAAACGAGGCGTTAGCGACATCCACCAGGTGCTCTTTGCTAATCGTTTAATTCGTTTTAAAATTCCTTTTCGAGACTTTTTTAACAAGATATTGGTATGTTCCATGTGATACTGCTCTTTTGGACACATATAGACCAAAAAATGAGCGCCGAAATTTCGTTGTAGTATCCCTTTAAGGGGACTGTATTACTCAAAACAAGGGTGCTTAAAAGAATGCAGGCATGCGTGTAAGTCTCTAGAACTTCCTTTAACACCCTTGAAGGGTGTAAAAGTTTGTATTAACACACGCTCTTAGGGCTTGCTTATTTACAAATATTAGACATCGTGACCAAATAAGTATAATTGCGACCAACCACAGGGAAATACTACGCTCACCTTAATTCCTCGCATCACTGGGTTAAAAACGGACTCATAGTTGCTCATTCGGCGGGCCCGTCGTGAAAGCATCGTGATAATGCATTCGGTGCACAGGTGCTGAGAGAAGTGGAGGATGGGTCATTTTTAGAGCGCAGCTCTTAGGCGCCCGTTTCCGCGTTTCGCGGTGTCGGCGTCGGCGTAACCCCGCTAAACTTAGCGGGAAAATTGGCGTCACGTGTCCTCAAGATCAATTCAATACCCCGCTAAATTTAGCAGGGAAATCATGTTTCCCACTAGATTTGGTGGACAAATTCAGTTTCTCCACTAGATTTAGCAGGAAAATTGACGTAACATGACCTCAACAGCAATTCAATTCCTGCTAAATTTATCGGAGAATTTAGCGGGGAATTGAATTGGTGTTGAGGTCACGTTACGTCAATTTTCCCACTAAATCTAGCGGGGAAACTGAATTTGGTCATAGGTGACGTGACACTAAGTCATGTGACGTCAATTTCCCCACTAAATTTGGCGGGGAAACTGCGAATTGGAGGAGGAGGAGAGAGGACGGGAGGGAGAAGGAGGAGAAGGTACGGAGCAGGCGCGTCCCCTCCTCTCCTCCCTCAAGAGCTGCACTCTAATTTCGCATTACAGAGATTCGTAAACGTTTTTCATTTTTTCAGTGGGCACTTTTCAAGGATGTTTAAGTGTCTACATTGGAGACGGCAAAAGCCACATGGCGTTTCGTCCTTAAAAAAAGGGGGGGGGACGCGTAACTATGTATCTAGGCCTATCACCACAGACCCTGAGTAAAAAGTGGCTAAGACCCACCCACGTCTGGCTGTGCGTGGCGAGCCCGTGTCCGGGGAAAAGGGCATCCTGGTGGTTGAGCCGAACCCGGGGTAGGTTTGGACCCTTCGGGGCCCCCGGGTGAGGCAATACACCACTTCGGCCCCGGCTTCTCGTAGACGGGAGTCCTGGTAAGGCCCGGCCAGGATGATTCAGCCTAGTCGCCATTTCTTCTACTATCCCCTCCTCTTTCTCTTTTCTCCCCTCCCCGCTCCCTCACTTTCACCTTCTTTGGTGGCAAGGGCCAACCTTGTGTGGTGGCAGATACCCTTATCCTAACCACACTTGGGTATAGCACCTGGGCAAGTGCTAGTAGATCAGCGGTTCCAGCAAAGCCCTTTTTGTTATGGGCTGCTGACTACTCCCTAAGTTGGGCTCGATGGTGGGCGGCACACCGCAGGTGCCGAAGTCCTTTCCCCATTCATATGGGTACCAAAACTAAATCTTTCCTTGATCGGGCCCCGAAAAGGGTCCGGACCGAAGAGACAACATCAACAAACCCTACCTTGCCAGCCATGAATTTCCCTAAATTTATAGTAATGCACTCGGAGAATGAAGATCAACCACTCGAAAAGCTTTCCCGTTCTTGGTCGCAAAGACCCTAGAAACTGTGATTGGAAAATCTTTTAAAGCCAAAAAACTTCCATCTGGCGACCTGCTTGTGGAGGTCACAAATGCTGAGCAAAGCAAAGCACTTCTTGCACTCAACCAAGTAAGAGATTACAAAGTGTCCGTGACTCCACACCGCTCACTGAACAGCACGCAGGGTGTCATCTCTGAAGATGATCTCCTTGGAATATCTACTGACGAGATACTTGAGGGACTTCAAGATCAAGAGGTGGTCGCTGTGCGACGTATCACTATCCGTCGCGACGGTGAAGAACGGGACACAAAACACATTGTGCTAACGTTCAACTCGACAACGCTCCCCTCCGCAGTTAAAGCCGGGTATCTCAACTGCAAAGTCCGCCCCTACGTCCCCAATCCAAGGCGTTGCTTCCGCTGCCAGCGCTTTGGACATGGGTCACTAACCTGCAGAGGAAAAGCCACCTGTGCGAAATGTGCAAGCACTGACCACCCTACCGACAACTGTGGCAACAATACCCATCTTTGCGTCAACTGCCAAGGAACACACCCAGCGTATTCTCGCAGCTGTCCCCTGTGGAAGAGAGAGAAGGAAATTCTCTCACTAAAGGCCAAAGAAAATATTTCTTACCCAGAGGCGCGGAAAAGATATTCTTTTATTTCTCAAGGCTCGTATGCCGAGGCCACGCGCAGGGGACCGGCGCGGTCGACGGCGTCAACGGGAACGCAGACGTCAACGGATGACCTGCGTCACCCCCTCAGTCCCCCTCAACCCCATCCGGAGTGGCACAAACCACTTCAACCCCAAAACGAAATGTGGACCCTATCGCTTCGGGGTCCATTCAAGCGCAGGGTTCTTCAATCCCTGCGCCATCCAAATCCCAGGTGCCTCGAGGTCGGGGACTTCCTTCTCGCCCCTCTGAAGGCGCCCGAAAGCCTGGTGAGCCGTCGGGGTCACAGGCCCTTAAGGGTCAGCCCGAGGCGGCCCCAGATGAGCCGATGGACGTGAGCGGGCCCAAGTCCAAGGACGACAGGCCCCACTCAAGCACGGAGTCCTTACCTTCGACCTCCTGTGGTAACACAGACAGGCCGAAGGATACATCTAAAAAGAAAAATGCACCCCGCATCAAAATTGATTTTAAGGTCTAGATGTACGGTCTTCCTTCTAATTCATGCATGATGGCAGCATTCCTGCAGTGGAACTGTCGAGGATTGCTTCGAAACTACGACGACGTGTACTCTCTGTTAGACCAGCATCACCCCATAGCATTTTGTCTCCAGGAAACCCACTTAAACAATAGTCACTCTAATATCCTAAGGCGCTTTCAGGTTTTTCGCAGGGACAGACCTCTTCTATCTCACAGTTCTGGTGGAGTAGCTATAGTTGTCCAGCCTTCTACTCCATGTGTTGAGGTCCCTCTGAATACCACTCTAGAAGCCGTGGCAGTACGTGTTCTGTCTGACCGTTTAATAACCGTCTGTTCGCTTTACATTCCCCCAAGCTATCCTGTATCCCGCGAAGAGCTTGAATCACTTCACGACCAATTACCCCAACCTGCCCTAATTCTTGGTGACTTCAATGCTCATAATCCTCTTTGGGGTAGTAGAAGACGAGATACACGTGGCTCAATGATAGAGCGTTTTCTGTCCTCGACAGCCATATGCTTGCTGAACAAAGGAGAGTCTACGTATTTCAGTGCCCCAACTTGTTCTTTTACATCTATTGATCTGTCTCTTTGCGATCCAACATTATTTCCTTTGTTTTCCTGGGCTGTCGATCCTAACCCCTATGGGAGTGATCACTTTCCTATCATTCTGAACCGACTAAATCCACCTGTTACAGTGCCTACACGAACTCCCCGTTGGAAGTTTGAGGAAGCAAACTGGTCCGTCTTCAGCCAGGCAACCCAGCTCGCTTGTACATCGCTTAACAAACTGTCCATCGATGAAGTCACCAATTTGCTTAGCACCCACATCCTCAATGCTGCAATTTTAGCTATCCCTATGACTTCATCTCGCTTACCCCGCCGTCCTAAACCATGGTGGAATGCCGACTGTGAAAAATCGAGAAGAAAGCAGAACAGAGCATGGGGCATATTTAGACGTTACCCAACAGTGACTAATCTCATCAGTTTCAAGCGGATGAAGGCTCATGCGAGATACATCCGCCGCGTCTCAAAGCGTCGAAGTTTCCAAGGTTATGCTTCTTCTATTAACAGCACCGCCACCACCAAGGAAGTATGGGATAGAGTGCATAAAGTCAATGGGCATTACCGGGCTTACTCAGTACCGCTTCTTTCCGAAAACGGACTGTGCCCTGAGAGCCTAGAACAACAGGCAGACCTTCTTGGGAAACACTTTGAACGCGTTTCTAGCTCTCAGAATTATTCATCTGCTTTTCTGAAACACAAGAGACAAGCAGAACTTCAATCCGTGCGGACATCCGGTGGAGCTCGAGAATCCTACAACCTACCTCTCACGCTGAATGAACTGGAACGGGTACTTCATGAAACTAAACCTACATCTGCTGGACCAGATGGAATTCACTACCATATGCTTACTCACCTTCACCCTTCCACACTCGACATAATTTTGTATTTGTTTAATCGCATTTGGCAGGAGAGTACATTTCCATCGTCTTGGAGAGTGGCAACCGTCATTCCTTTACTAAAGCCTGGAAAGGATGCATCGTGTGCATCCAGTTACCGCCCAATAGCGCTAACAAGCTGTCTTAGCAAAACCCTGGAGAGAATGCTTAACAAGCGACTTATGTACTTTTTAGAAAAAGAAAATATTCTTGATAAATATCAGTGTGGCTTCCGTTCATCACGATCTACATTGGACCATCTTGTCCGCTTGGAGTCTACCATCCGTGAGGCCTTCGTAAATAAACAGTACTGCCTCTCTGTCTTTTTCGATTTAGAAAAGGCATACGACACTGCCTGGCGACATGGCATCCTACAAGATATGTATAGCTTTGGCATTCGAGGTAGGATGCTAGCATTCGTAAAGAGCTTTTGGCGATACGTACCTTTCGCGTCAAATTAGGCACTACCTACTCTCGAGAGTTCTGCCAGGAAAACGGTGTTCCCCAGGAGGCGTATTGAGTGTCACCCTTTTTATAATAAAAATAAACTCGATAGCCCGGGCCATCCCATCATCTGTACAATATTCACTTTATGTTGACGACCTTCAGATATCCGTCTCATCCTGTAACATAGCTATCTGTGAACGTAGGATCCAATTAGCAGTAAACAATCTGCTCAAGTGGGCCGATCAAAACGGCTTCAGGTTTTCACCAGAAAAAACAGTTTCTGTTTGTTTTTCTCGCTTACGGGGAGCTACATTAGACCCATCGGTGACCATGCACTCCACTCCAATCCCAACAAAACCCGAACAGAGGTTCCTAGGGCTTATTTTTGATCGTAAACTGTCCTTTCTTTCTCATTTTAGAGAGGGACCAGCAGAAATATTCTCCGCCTGGCGGAAAGTCCTCCTCGCCCTCTTTTTTTTCCCTTTTCTCTTGTCTTTCAGCACAGCAAGGGGAAGGGTCCCCTTTCGCGCCGGCTTCTTCTGAGAGGATAAGCCTAGAAAATCCCCATTGTGAGCGACGGGCGATGGGTGAGGCAGCAGCGACCTCGTGACTTACAGGTATCTTCAGCTCCTATCGCGTAATCTGCCCTTTTTTTTTTTTGGCGTCGTCAAGTTTAGCCACTTGGGTTAGGTTCCACGAAGCTGCAAGGCTGCGCCCTCCCAGTCACCGAATTTGAGTTGTCGAAGTTGTTTGGCTGTAGCCCGTGGCAAAGTAAACGCATGCTTGGGGAGGTGCGGTGCATCCCCACACCCATTGAAGGAACGTGTCATAGATATTCTCGGTTGATCAAGGAGCTCAGAACACATGCG
>JAZHYW010039314.1:0-64383 GCA_037355805.1 Ixodes ricinus | reverse complement strand
ATGATGCCTCTTTTGATTACAAATTTGGAGTTACTATTTACCAATGTGCTTTGATTCGGCATGAGGGACATTTGGTTACTTGATTACATCGAGTTACTCTTCCACGAATTGAGATATTTTTAGCTGTCGACATTAATGTTACTATTTCGATTACTTCGATCTACTAAATCAACCCAATAACATTTTATTGGTCCTAAATGACATTTTGATGACTCCCTATGAGTTCGGAGTTTTCAACCCTTTGGTTGTTTTTGAACTTACGTTATAATCACGTTTTATTACACTAAATTACTATTGGTCCAATGAAATTAATGATTCCCAATTGACATTTTGGTGACTCTTTTAAACACATCGAGTTATTATACTACCAATTCATTTATTATCTGCTCAATTCTCATTAGAATTACTTTTTGAAGTACTTACAGGTACTTATAACACAACGAATTAATATTCAGCCATATTGACATCCTGATCACCCTTTCTTATTACTTTGAGCTAATATTCAACCTATTGGTTTATTATAATCCTAATTGACATTATGATTGCTATTTCGGTTACTTTGAGTTACTATTGAGTTAACAGTTGAATTCGGCCTAATTGACATTTTGTTCACATTTTGATCTCCTTGAGATAATATTCAACCATTGACTTCTTATGAGCTCAATTGATAACATGGTTACTCTTATGATTATTCTGATTTACTATAGACTCAATATACTTTCTGTCAAGCCGACTGACAGATTGATGAGGCTTGATTACATTGAGTGATTATGCAAACCACTGAATAATCATAAGATCAATTGATAATATGATCACTTTCTTGATTACTTGGAGTTTCTTTTGGATTAAATAACAATAATTCGGTGTAATTGACATTAGACAATTCCCTATATGAATAAGAAACTGATTTCTATACGTTTAAGAGACAATAAATGTCTCTCGTTCCCCGATTTGAAGCTTCGGGTTTTCCTACAAGCGGAATATTCGAGGCTGTTAGCAGTCGACCCGCTTTCAGCACGGGTATCGCCACACTACGAGTCTACCTTGAACTCGGTCTCACTATTGGTTTTTCAAAGAATCTTCGAAAAATGAGTGTTTCTGCTTGTCGCCAAAGTATCAGTCAAAACCGAGGCTTCAATGACGTTCACATCAAGTTCACAACGTTTTCTAGCCGACCGACCGAGGTTTCCTAATTTTCTCAAGCCGCGGTGGCGACCCGAAGCCTTTCGCATAAACACTCGGAATAAACATCACGACCTCCGGATATTCCGTGCTAACCGACGGGGATTTGCCAAAGGCCGGTGGAAGGTCTAAATCAAGAATTATTGCCGTCATTTTGATCGATTTTTAAGTAGTTGGTCTCACGCACCCACACCCTGCAGCAGCTCAAAAAGCGAGCTTCGACGACAACGACCCTGGCTGGCGATCGGTGCTTCTTCAATCGACCGCCTTCTGGAAGGACGGCTACACCTTGTAGCACGTATCGTTGGAGCCGGCCAACCGCAACAGAGCCAACGTCGAGGAAAACTGGAAGATATTTGCCACTTGGCTTTAGAAGAGACGTCTTCAAACATTGGGGTTTTACGATGAAGAACCCAACTTCAACAATTGGTGCTCCCGCAGGTTTGATCAGCCGACGCGTGGTACGGAGCTTGCACAAAAATCCACAACTTCAAGAGGGCCGAATATTGAAATTATCACCTGCATGTCAACCGAGGGCTTGTTCTTTTGTGGAAGACGGTGGATCGCGTAACTTTGCTCACATTTGGTTTCTTAAACAGATCACTAGCTGTTTAGTGGCAGATAGAAGCACTAGGCATGGCAACAATGCGCAGATAGAAAAAGGAAAGCATGGACTGCTGTGAATGGTCCCTTTAGTTACAAAATAAGTTGCAAGCCAAATAGTATATTCGACAGAAGCAACGTTGGAATAATCATGAGGACATCAATTATTGTTTCATTCAGACTGAGAAAACAAAAACGTTTGTAATAATATGAGAATTAATGACATTTTGTGTGCAGAACTTTATAATATGTGATATCGGCGTGAAAACGATGACACGGCCTTCTTTAAAACAATCCAGCCAAAGTTGTTCTAGCCATTGCCAAGCTTTCTTCTACTGCTTAGCTAATTTCATTTTCGTTTATTCTATTGACTCCATCTCGAAAAAATTAAACATATATAAGGGTGACAACTAAACAACAGAGTTCAAATAAAATAAACATATAGAGCAGTTGTATAGCTCTTTTGCAAGTGCCCTCACTAGATTACTAATTTAAATAAAGAGTATGGCTAGAACACTGCAGTGTATCATAAATAAAAGCCACAGTATAATTCAGAAATTTGTACTTGCAACTAAGGGCTGCTGCCTCTTAGTTGCAACAGCTGTTTTAAATTTTCTTTTCTTACTATACCCGACGCTTGCGTGTTTAACGTCCCGCTCTGGGGGAATGCTTTCCCTTTAGCACTCAAATGCACTGCAGCGAAGCAAGATAAGCATAACTGCGATGCTTACTTGGTGGTTACTGCTTCACTGCAGTACACAAGAGCGCAGTTAGAATCGCTGTCCAACAAATTTAACTTAGCTTAGCCAGAACAGACGAGGAACATAAGAGATATCCCAAAAATGTTGAGTATTGTCATTGTTTGACGCCGATAGGGAGATGAAATAAAATAATACGTTATTTGCGGCTAAAGTCGAAAGTTCTGATAATTCGCACAAGCCTACCATAACAATCCGGACGTGTAACGCGGCCTGAGCCATTTATTTTCAGTATTTAATAAAGTGAAATCAAGTTTTGGCGCAATGTTGGCGCAAGTTTCTAACATTTGGGCTAAATGTAGCAGGATGGCGCAGGGTAACCACCTTGACGCAGTTTGGCGCAAATGGCAGAGCAATCATATCACCGCTGTGATGTGTTGTGACCGTCGATAATGACGTTGAGGTTGTTGGGCACCTTTCCAAAATCGTCGTTTCGACGCCTGGCCTGGCTAGAGTGGGGTCTCTTCACCGGTCGTAGAAGGTCTTTGCGTTATTGGTCTGCGGTTACTTCACCTTCAGGGGTTGCCGCGCTCAGTTTCCCTAACAAAAAGGTGAGGGCGAGAGGCTCTCACGACGAAGTCTGTGCTAGCCGAAAGCTGGGCGTCCTGGTGAAGGCGACCGGGACCCACGGCGAGGTGCAGGCGGGCGAGACCGAGGTCGTCGAAGGTAGGCGTCAATCTCCCACGGTCGCTCACCGTAGCTTGGGTGTAGGTCGTTCGGGGCCAAGCAGCGCCGCCTGGTTACCGGTAAGGGAAACGACAGTAGGTGTGGTAAGCTTCCCGGCAGTGTTGGCACAGCGACCGACGGTCGGCAGTTCTCCCACGTTGTTCTTCCTCGGTGCAGGTGGTTTCGGGAGGGCGTACTGGGCCCTGTCGTCTTGGCGACGCACTTACCCTGGCGTCGGGGTCTTCCGTCGAGGCGGCGCAGAGTACCGATACGGCACTACGTTTGCCCTTCAGAGGACCGTTACTAGATCAACTCAGTTATGGAACTTCCCATAAACGCTGTACATTGGAGGGGGTCCGAAACCGTGTCCGATTTTTTGCAGCTAGGTGGCGCTGCCGGTGCATTAATCCACGCGTTTTCGTCTGCTACTGCTCCGCGGTTGCTTTTGAGTCCCGACTCCTCTCGAGGTTCAGCATGGTTTTGGATTAGTTTTTGCCCTTTCGCCAGTAAAAAGTAAAAATGTGACTACCAACAGCAGCAGAAACAATTTGAAAGTTGTCTGCTGCTGTTATCCGTAAGAAAGGCCAGAACCGCGCCGTCAATGATGATGATAGCGAGTATTAATGCGGAGCGCGCGCCCTCTAACAGGCGCCACGCAAAGGGACCCCCTCCGGAGCGGAGTTCCAGAACTGAGTTGTTTTAATAACGTTGCTTCAGAGAATCGCGGCGTTCGTTACCGACGGTGATATTATACCTCATTTATTTATTTGTCATATTCACGACCAATAAATATTATCGGTCATAACTATTATTGGTCATAATTATTGATTTTGTTTATGTTATACCTTATTTTTTTTAAAAATTGGTCTAGACATGTTATACCGTTTGGTAGTGCAAATAGAAAGACATTTTTTTTATTTTTTTATTTTAGCTTTTATTTGGACATTGTTTAAATTATGCTACTTCGGCGACGGAGAGTGAAGCCAGGCGATTGAGAGCAGACAGCACTTTCCTAACCTTCTTTCAGATGTCTTCGCGGATCATTTCTTGAATGCCAGGAAAGGGGACAGTGTCGGCGTCAAGGCTAGCCAACACGGGGGGCATCGAGGTAGGGCAATCGTTGGGAATGGGTGGCTCGCGCTTGGAGGACCCGCTCGACTTGTGGCCCTTGTCACGAATTACTCGACGATCGCAAGCGAGTTTCGCACGGGGCTCCCGATAATGTTTTTGTTTGCCCCTCGCATGAGGATCTTGATGTGCTTTGCTTGCTGCGGTCGGGGATCCGCGCGGTTGAATAGTCGAAAGACGTCTTCGACGAAGCTGACGACAGTTCATTCGGCCCTTAGAATGTTTGACTGGAGTAGTCCTTTAGCGCGTTCCTGGAGCTGCTGGGTCGCAACGGCGTAGCGTAGCTGCTATTTGCACATCTCCCAGCAGGTTATTGGCACTTTGTGGTTTTCAAACCCGAGACATGCTGATCCCTCGAATGAGAATTGGATATTCTGGAGGCTCTGCTCTGGTATTTATTGGTTATACCGTTCTACCCGGTTGTAGTTCTGTATTGAATAGTCGATGTCTTTCTAGACGTCGCCGTGGAATCGCGTCGGCGCACGAGGTGGGACGGGCACGAACATGACGGGGCTGCAGCACGATTCGCGGCCGGCTGGCCCTGGGAAACATCTCTATATTCCTCGAATTCTTTTTTCTTTTCAACACTGGACCGATTTTTGAAGTCTGGCCTTGCATACGGCGGTTTGCCCAGGCTTCGTCTTCTTGTGGGACTCACTATTCCTGCGGTTGTTCTGCCGGGCTCGGGATCGGACTTGGTTCACAGCTTCTCGGGGGTGTACGAAGAAGGACATAGAAAGTTACCCCGCACTTTCACCAGAAAAATCATGTACAGCAAATGATCGACAAGCGTAAAACTGAAAATCAAGGTTTTATTGGCGAACTTCTGACTGAAACAAAAGTAAGAATTAACGTCGAGAAAGCAGCAGCGAACGTTGAAGGGTTCAGCGTCGACGGGACGGCGCTGAGAGCTGGCTAGTGAAAGAGTGCGAGAGTCTGTCATCTTCGGGTTAGTGAGTAGGCAAGGTCGCCCTGACCACCTTATCGAATACCTTCGGTATCTCGAACATTCGGTGTAGGAGGCTTGAGCATCGTGCTACGGAGAGACTGACACAGCAGGACCGTGTTGGCCTCCTTATCTCCAGCACTCGATAACTCGAACATTCGCTTGGGGGTAAGAGTAAACACGAATCTTCTGAAAGTACAGATAAACCTTCCCTCTCGGCCGTGCATGCGGCAATATGATTCGAATAATGTGTGAAAGAAGTGGACAACTTATCGCTGTTAAATGTAATGAGCAATAATTCGAAAGAGTCGTTTTTTTTCCGGACTTAAGATAGTTTTCTCACCAGAATTGATAACTATGCGAGTTGCTACGTATTTCTGATATAAACAGCGCGACTGGGCACACTGTGAGCAAGAAAGTGGACGAAATGAAACGCCGACTAACAACTGACTGGTTTTCTTCTTTTTTTCATAAAAAAAGAAAAACCTGACATACACGGCTGGAAATCGGGGTTTCCTGTCTGCGCATGTAACGATGTTTTTGAGCATATATAAAATCTCGTTACTCTACCTAATTGTCGTTGATGATGTTTTGTTCCTTGTGGGGAATGATTTCTAACTTCCCCGTCCTTCCGCCTGGATAGGAATTCTGACAATTCTACCTTGATAAAGCAGAAAACTAAGTTAATCATAAAGGTGAATGAAAGGTAAAAATATGTGGTAGAGATTTGCCTAACAACTTGAGGGCCAAACGTTTCGCCGCAGACTGTTCTTATGACTGTTGCAGTATAATCTTTAAACAAAAAAGAACCGGCTCTTCTTTCTATTACGTTTGATCGCTTAAGATCTGGAGGGCAAAGCTCAGTTTTGTATTGCTGTTATTGCATTTACAAAGATTGGTATTCTTGAAAACCTGCATGGTTTAAATCATGGAAGTGCTACTGTTCTCTTTGCCAAAAGAGCTCAAGTGCTGCGGTTTACAAATTCGTCCATAAAGATAGGGTTAACAATAGAGACAAATTTTCCTACTGTGTGTGAGTCCAAAAATATTAAAACATACAGTTTTATATGTTATATGTTTAAGATATTGTGAAATATCTTGTCAGAAACATTTTGTTTTCTTGTTCTAACCAGAATGGATCCAGAAGTGGTTTTTCATGTGACAAGCGTCTTATCGAATTCTACCATAATATTGCTTACTGGCTACCTTAAAAAATAGGAAACAGGCAGTTTTTGTCAACGGTAAAACGTCAACTTGCCTTGACGTTACGTCTAGGTAAGTTTACTAGACGCAACTCCCAGAGTGCAGGACTGCAACAGATGGCGTCAGGATGACTCGTGCGTTGTTCACCGTTTCGGTCACAATGTTTCGCTAAAACACATGAGTAATTAATGCCATTATTCAGCAACAGGTTATTGAAGGTAGTTATATTGAGAGGATAATGATATGGTCACAAAATATTTTCAATATACGTTTCGAATGTTTCAACTTAAAAGAAATACGTTCGGGCTTCCGTTAAACTCCTGTAGACCGGGACATTGTCCACACGAGCGGTGTGATCACCTCACGCGGTCACGTTTCGCGTTCACGTCACAGAGTGACTTTACCGTGTTACGTGACACTGCGACGCCACTTGGTGCTCGACGTTTCTGGCATTACTTTGCTGTTCGGGACGGGACGATATGTTTGTTTCTTCATGTCGTGACGTTTAGTCGGTGGCATAACAAGTTTTTTATTTTTATTGCGTTAGCATTAGTTGTGCTTGTACGCGCGCTGACCTTGGACTGGTTGGATCACACGTATTCAAAGTTCGCAATATCACCACGGGATGGCGCCATAGTCCCACGTAACACCTAGCAACCGAAGATTGCCGGCGACGACGTCACCCTTTCGCCAATTTCGGCGCAGCGTAGTGGAAGGCGGCGGGTGCATAACATGAATGCGGAGCAACCCGCCCCCTCCCTCTCCCACACCCTCGCCCGTTCTCACCACTTCGCGGGAAAAGTCAGCGCATGGCTCATTACGAAATATCAACCCACCTTTTGCCACCCGTACACGCCGCCTTGCGGTGGTCCGCGGCGGTTCGAATACGGCCATAACTTGATGCACGAGTAGGACGGCATCCGGTGCTGTGGCTCCTTTGAGCAACCAGAGAAGTGCGAAGGAAAACCAGAGAAAGCACAGGACGCGCAACGGCCGGCTCCAAGACAGGATCGCTAGGGTAACCTGCGAAAGCAGAAGGTATGATTAATCTAAGAAACTAATTACCTCAGTTCGGTATGATATGCAAGATATAGTAGCTATGAGAGTCTAAAGGAGTAGGTATTATAAATTTGCCACTGAAAGACAATGGTTTTTCCTCCCATCACCACCTCGTATTTTCAGTAGGAGAGGACCTGCCGGTGCCGCACCGCTTTTTGCTTCCAGGACTGCAAAGCTGCTAGTGCAATATCTACCGCGCGTTTCAAATAAAGCAGTCATAACAAAAGAAACCCTAGACTGCGGAAATGTAGGTGCAAGAAACGCACACATCTAACACTGCCTCGTGACTTGTTTAAATGCGATTCATATGAAAATCGTTCAACGTGAAACCCCATTTCGAGGTACGCAAAAGAAGTCACATTTAAAATATATTGAACCAGTGACGAGTGGCTCATTTATTTATATAACATAACGATGCATTATACAAGAAGTATAGTTGGCTACTATATTCGCGTAAACTAAGTTTTCGTTTTTTTTATTTTTTTAACGGGGAATGTTGCATTTATACAAACCATATTTGCTGCTTTTGCGGGGCCACTTCATGCAGTACTTACGAGTGTTGACGGCATCATGAATTGTAAAGCAGATAACCAAAAAAAAAAAAAATTCGAGGACACCTAAGCAGTAATGAGTTCTGAAAGTGAAAACATTAATTTCCGCTCCCTTAGATCGTCTGCGGAGTAGTGGTGTGGACGACCATGTTTCGGTAGCTGCCGAGGTTGCAAGTGCCGTCGATATACAGGGTGTCACAAAAAAAAAAATTACACGCTTTTCATTATTGCAAAAATAAACTAGGCATCGCCGAACGCTCATTCTCCGCCCAAAGGTAGCGCTAGAGGTCACAGCCAGATGCCAAAGTTTCAGCCCGATCCGATACCTTATTCAAAATTTATAAGTGATTTTCTGAAAATTTCAATGGGAAAATGTCGGCCGGCGGAGTTTTCGAATACATGGGGCTCTATGGCACCAGAAACCGACAACGGGCGAAAATGGGCTCCATTTTCTCATTGAAAT
Organism: Ixodes ricinus; assembly: GCA_037355805.1. Lineage (NCBI taxonomy): Eukaryota > Metazoa > Arthropoda > Arachnida > Ixodida > Ixodidae > Ixodes > Ixodes ricinus. Next base: position 55,824 of record JAZHYW010039314.1, on the reverse strand, counting down.
TTCAGAAAATCACTATATCTTTGAATAAGTTATCGGACCGGGCTGAAACTTTGGCATCTGGTTGTGACCTCTAGCGCTACCTTCGGGCGGAGAATGAGCGTTCCGCAATGCCTAATTTATTTTTGCAATAAAAAAAACACATAATTTTTATTTTTATTTTGTTTGTTTTACCCTGTAGATGTTTTAGGCGCCGCCATGTTCCTCGGCACCGAGAGGATCAGAAGCGGCCGCAGCGCCGGCAGGGAGTGCGGCGGTGCGCCGCGCAGATCGCCCAGGCTCCTCGCTGGTGACTGCTGCGCCTCTGGGTGAGGCAGCGGTGGGAGTGTGAAGCTTGGCGCGGCGACCAGCGTCCCCCCATCCCACTGCGCCGCCAGCAGTTCGGCTGGCTCCTTATCAACGATGACGCCGTTGATATGGAGCCACATGACGCGCCGCAGCCAATGGGAATTTATGGCTCGTTTCGCTGCTACAGACAACGCCGGCTTCGCTCGATGGGACAAGTAATGCTTTCGCATTAAAACATCATATAAAGTGCCTGTGCCAGAATCATCGTAATGTATTAAGTACTTCACGAATGTTTTATTTTTAATTTTTTTTTACGAAAGTGGTATTAAATTATTTTTTAAAAACGTCCGACGATTTTAAAGGTAAAAGAAGAATAATAAGAGAGATTGATTTCGAATTTATGCTTATTGACCGTGCATTGCTCATACACGATGTAGTCTTTAGGGCCAACCACACTAGCGAGAAAACGCGCGCGGCGCGCCGATCGCGTTGAAAACGCGTTCCGCAAAATCGGTTGAGCGCGTGAAATCATGCGTTCGCTCGAATGCTTCAGGAGTGCGCGAGGCCTCCTGTGCTGTCACGTGACATTCGCCGCGATAGGCGTGCCACGCGCGTTTTCTCGCTAGTGTGGGGGCCCTAATGGCGGTCATAGCTGCGTGCGCCACTGCTGAGTGCGTGCTGATGGCAAGCTTCTACAGTTTTTTTGCAACATGCATTCCACGCCCTCAAGATTGCCGTTCGTGACAGCCTATTAATGTGAGCGGGTTCTGAGCATGCGCTCTAAAAAGCGTCCTCAAATATAGCGTACGGTGAATACCCTCGTTAAAAGAGTCCATAAAACAGAAAGTTTGTTTCAGAGAGCGCCAAAAGTATGCCAAAATGTGCCGTGAAACATCAAATGAAGCTAGCCAAAGGACACGTTTGCAAAGTGCCCACATTATCCTGTCGAAATTTTCTCTACTCAAGCTGTCTGCATTTAAGCAAACTATTAAAGATAAATCTGAACTTATACATGGCTATTTTTAGTTGTTTCACCACCATACCTATCCAAGCATGTCCTTACCCACATCACGAGAGATCTGCCCGTGAAAATGGCTTTTGCAACCGAAAAGGCGAAAGCGGTTTACCCAAATAAACCTGTATAATCGTGAATATCATTATTATACAAGATGTGGTTTTCAAACGTGTGCCTGAGCCTTAATCTCAAGAGAGACGACCAGCGTAGTGTTAGGCACGACATCCCATAGAACGGAATGTTCTACAGACAACGATGTGACTGCAATCAACACGAAGCGCTCATTCACAGCGCTCAGAAGAGCCGATCACAATATACGAATCTGGAAAAATAATAAAGATAATAATTATAAAAATAACTGCAATGCTTATTTGAAGAAAAACAAATAGAAGGAAGAAGGCCCGTGCAAGCGAGTATGAGTGCAAAACAGCCGAGACTAGAATGACAAAGACAAGCAGAGACAGGCAGGGACGAGGTCCGACACCTAGTTCCGCTTGTTTATTGCAGACGATCAATCCGTGCAACATTCAGTGGTATAAAAAGTTATTTTTATATACTTTAGTTCATAATAGGCTGCAAGTTGAAATACGGAATTAAAACATGTACAAAAAAAAAGAACAAAAACGAAAATCGGGCGCAGCTTGAAACACAGGAAAATCGTTCCACGCTATTTTCGAACCAACGGATCACATCTCTTGCTCATAAATCACAACTAAAGTTTTGTTAAAAGTAAATTCGCGATTTACGCACCCCACATACCATTTGCAGCACGTTGCACAAAAAACTAAAACAGGAGTGTTTTTTTTTTCAACTTTCAAAAGCTCGTTTGTTTTTTTACCAATTGTTTGCACCTGCGTTCTAGCCTCCTTCACACTGAGCGATTAAACATAATACTTTCAGTTACGACGTGGCTTTTGTGAAAAGCGAATTGTAGAGGACAACACACACACTTCAGCTTCCGCTCACACGTAACTGCTTGTAACACAATACACAAAAAAAAATGGAAAACAAAATCGCGCGATGTTTAACAGGCTTGACGTTGCTTTTCGACCTGATTCTTAACATGGCGTCTCTGCAGTGCCATATTTCGTCTCTAAACTGATCTTGCCCATGTTTCGCACCATCGCGGAAAGAAAAGGAAAGTGGAAATAATCGGAAATAGGCAAAATAAGGATGCATACTGATTGAAAGGAATAATTGATACAAAGCCGCCGAAGGACAAACTTTTGTGGCGGGTCCCGGATTGTAACTCCGCGCCGCATAATTAATTCTTCATTATGCTAATCAGTGCACCACACCGCCGTGACTGTGAGGACGAACATTAAGAGAACCTCTAAATCACAACCAGCACGTACCACATCCTTACGCGTTCCACGTGGCGGCATTTTCCTTCAAAACACTTCTGATTGAGTACATTCACTCCGGCGCGTACATAAATCACACAAATAATGCCAAGAAAAAAGTGGTGCGATGCAGTGGTTAGCACACCTGACCAGTAATTCATAAGCCTAGAGTTTGAATCTTGGCGCTACCTAAGATTTCGCCTTTCGCCGTAACAATATTCGTAAGCATATTCCATTCGACCAGTACGGTTCTTTATTCTTTACATACTCGATTATGTTCTCTTTAGGGACCCCGTAATATAATAAAAATGTCGCAGGACGTTAATATATTGATATAGATTGTGAGTGGGGCTGGGTGTCTACTAAAACTTTAAACGCGATAATGGGCACCTTTTAATCAATTAATTATTGAATTAATCGGTTTTGTTGATTTACACACGTAATAGATTAAATAGTACGAATTTGTACTTCTTGCCTTTGGTAATTTCTTTCACAATGTGTAAACGACTCAATGCATATCCTTTCAATTATAGCATAAAATTCGATGTGTTTTTCAATACTGTCCAAATATACTTACAGCTTATTTTTCCATATGTGGATGCAGAGAAGTTCCGGCAGGAACGAGCTAATTTCCCTGTTCCCAATTATCAATCCTGGGCTAAACAGACACTCGTTTGGCGTTGAAGCGGCCGTATGAGATATAATCTTTTCGCCTTGCTGTGGGTGGGGAACGTCGCCCCTGCAGCTTATATTAAATTTTAATTTAGCCTAAAGTTTTCCTTTCATATTGGTGTATTCCTCCACGCCTGTGAAGCGTCTAATACTGAAGCAACTAAAAGAGGCGTAGGATACGACGAGCCATTTTCCTCTCAAGGATCTTATCAGTTTATATGTAGCGTTGACCATGTCTTCTCCGCCAAACCAACTGCAGAGAAAGACACTCGTTAAAGGAATATAGAAGGCGGCAATAATTATTTACCCCGAATCCCCGCGTAAAACAGACCCAAATCAATTTTTTTTTGTGCTTTAGATTTGTACGGACCAATTCTCCGCCGTTGCTGCGCGCAGTTTCGACTATTGTTGGCTGTGCCGTTTACGGAGGGTGCCCGGCGAATTTCTTCGAATGCATGTTCGGCGTTTGGCGTAAGTCGAGGGAAGGCAACGGCGGGCCCTGCGGCTGCCGACGCCCTGCGAATCATTTAGACGTATCGTCCTCCCTCTATGTGTGCTCGCTAGTTTGAAGTGTCCGAAATGTCCGAAATAGGAGCCATGAATATCCAGTCCATTCTCGAGCTAAGGCGTCAGGCTTCTCTGTCGGACCGCCGCCACTGAACGACTCGACGCGCGGCTCGCCCGTCGACTTTGGTAGGAAGGAGAACGTCGCTGGTAACCAATTTAGTGACATTAGATGCATAAAATCCAGGACCAAAATCACTCGACTACTGCAAGACTCGGTTAAAATCTGTGTTTGTTTTTCCTATCCAAGTTCGCCAGATAAAAAAAGCGTAGAATGTTTTCTTTTCTTGGTTTGTTTTTGTTCGTCACAATTTCAACCGATTAACCGGTTTGAAACTTTGATGGCGATTAAAGCATTAATCCATTAATTGGAAGGTTAATCGAAGAATCGCCGAGCCCTAATTGTAAGGGTAGAGATTCCTATATTTTCAATGCTTAGTAACGATGCTGTAAACCCCGTGAGAAATCTGTTACGTTCCATTTCATGCAATGTATGTATTTTTGCATATGTCATGCAGGACGGAGAAGCTATATCCGTTTCTGATTTGCTAACATTCAAGCTGTAACTTTCTTCGTCGTTACAAAGTAATAAGTAGCCTTACAAGCCAAAATGCGATCACTATGTTGTAGGAACTTTGCGTAGAAATCACTATATCTCTGGTCCCCCTTAAGTAGACAGTACGGTGGAAGCTACACGCTCGCCGTACCTATCAACCGCTTCACTTTAATCAGCTGATTTCGGTATTGCACGTGAGAAATGGTGGAAGCATGCTCATGTGGCGAACAATGGATGTATCCCTGGTGCAACGAGCACGTATATTTCCACAGCACGGTCAGCGTAGGAGTGGAAAGATTATATTGCAACTTTCGAGGTCATTCCTCGTGGGAGAATTTTTATTTTCCAACTTTCCTCTTTGATACTTTTGTGGGGGAGAAATGTTTCCCGGGATATTGCTTCCGGAATCATGTTTTTACCTGATTAATTGTTCCGATATCATTTATTTCTCAGAGGAGGAAAACTGTGTAAGAGTCATCTAAAAAACATGGCTTTTTTAATAATGATACTGCTTGTCAAAAGCTCGCCTGCGAAAGAATTATTAAGTCGTTCGTGTACAATTTTGAGGAGTAATTAGAAATAGTCTGCTAAATTTGCGTCAATTTGGCAACGGAACACCTACGGTGGAGTCTTTTCAGTAGCCGGAAAGCTGACCGCTGACAATCTTTACGCATCAGACATTTTACATTTTATAAATTATGATAACATATATTTATTGTTAATAATAATAAACATATTATAAACATTCATAGTGAGGGTGACGGCTCATGCAGCCTGAATATTGAATATTTAAAGGCCTGAAAAAAATTCCGCGGTCCCAGTGAAATTACAGTAGAGTCGCAGCGTCATCTTCAACACCTTAGAGGACCCCAGTACTTATGTCTTTGGCACTTAAGTAATCTAAGTAACGGTTAAAAGTTGAGCTTGTTGGCATTACCGGTCAACGTTTGGTTTACGGGCCGCTGTCGTTTGATCGAGCTGACGACAAAAAGCAGAGAAGTTTGAAAGAGCAGACGACAGTTCGAACGCATGCGCAATGGAGTACGGGCAAGAAGCACCGCGTCCCGCGTCAACAAACCATTGAAATGTCACGTTGTTGGCGTCTGTGTGAGTCTGGATACTCTTTTTCGCGTTTGGAATTGTTGATTCTACGTCCTCATAGCAATGTCTTACTACTTTAATCCCCTGAGCGAAGTTATCAAGGCTCGTTACGCCGCTAAACTTTGCGTAAATAATTTGACGTGCGGCGATTCATTCGCATGAACGCCGCAGAATGGACGCCAAAACCATGATGAGATTGTTCTAGCTATTTTCGGTCGCGACGTCGCTCGTGCTGCAAAAGTGTAGAGGGTAGCGGCGATGATCGACGTCGATACTGAAAATCGGAAGCGGGAACAGACCAAGCGCAACAAGTCGGTGATGGCCACTGGTACCAATGATCAACATCTTGTATCTACTGTTTACACCGAGCCTACTTAAGTCTTTTGAGGCCTGCAATTACTTCTTATTGCAATCACCCGGTCAAAGTTTGGTCTACGGACCGCTTTTGTTTGAACGAGCACACGACAAAAAGCAGACAAGTTTGAAAGACCAGACGAAAGTTCGAACGATCAGGCGGCCGTGTGAATTTGAAGACGCACTGAACCCGTGGGTGGTCCGGACAACTTGGCGGTTTTCTCTCGTTCATGTTGGAACAAAGCAAATACATCTGGCGACCACAAAGTGTTGCCCGCACAAGCAATCGTAGTTCAACAGCGTCTGCTTTGCCCTTTTTACGGCTACTATCCACGTTCTCGGACGAACGGAGGGGCAGAAACACATGAAAACTGATCTTCAAACCGTTCCAGACTCTCTTGGTACAGCCCCCGTCGCAGCATTTTGACACGAAGGCAAGTTTTTTGTCTGGTTTCTTCCAAAGGAACACAAGAATGCATGTCTCGTACGGCGACTTCTGCCCACCGCCCCAGACCGGAGGTGCGCCCGACGCGCCACCACCGCGGCGTGACGTAGGAGAGTTGAGTTCGTGTATAGCCTACATATTGAAGGTAATCATTTGGCCGGTGACCTCCTATGCACTTATCAAGGTTCCAAGTATTCGATCTTCTCCTCGGGAGTCTGTCAAAGCGGAAACAGTGTTTTGAAGTTCGTGGACGATATCTCTTACTGAAAAGCATTGGTACAACTAATAATATTTTGGCGCAGTCGCTAAAACAATATCCACAAAAACGGCTCCTAGAAGAATGTTATTGCTTCAATGCATAGCACCACTCAGGACGAAGTGAGTCAAGGCAGTTTCTTCACTTTAAAATAGTTATTTTGCTTTTCTTTACTAGTTGACTATGTAATATGGTCATTAACATCACTATATTAAAGTCACTACTCACATCACGTACAATGGTGAGTATACACATTCAGTGAACTAACATTGTGCTAACACAACCACGCCAAACATATCTGCTCACAGCACTTGCTGAAACTTTCCAGCATCAGCAAATGTGGTGGTTGTAGTTCTCGAACCCCATTTGTGATTGGTGTGCAAGAAACTCATCAGGTGTGTTCTTGATAGAAAAAAGGAAACAATAACATAAACTGGGCTGATTTATCAGTGCGATGCTGCACAACTCAATTGACAAACTAATCAAATGTTGTATTTCGGCACTTCAGTGTACTCCACATCTGCTTGTAGTGAACTTCTGATAGGCGAGCTTTTCAATACTTTGGTTGTTTAAGTCAAACTACCAAAGTATTGCAAGTATTGCAGTCAGAAGATACTTAGCGTATAACACAACAGTATCTACGATTTCCAGGTATTTTAAAGTATTCTGCACATATTTTAGGTCGCTGCATTTTTTTAGGGTTGGAGTATATTTTGCATGAAATAAATAAGTATTTTAAGAAATCTATGTGAAAGGTATTTTGTGCCTACTAATTTAGTATTTACATATTTCAGAACGCATGAAAGGAACCTCAAATGTAGTTTAAATAAAGATATTTTAAAAATATTTTCAGAAATATATTTTAGTATTAAGTAAAAAAAAAAAGTGTATATTTTCGGTCTATTTTTTGTGCACTTACAATTATGAACTGTACTTCAAATACACTCAAATTAGAAAGTGGTATATTTCAAACGTCTTAGTTTTCGCTAAGGGGGGCGCTGCGTTCACCAAAACAAATACCGCCTGCGTGGAAAACAACTCCGGCGTTCCAGTGTGCTGCCGTTGGCTGCCGTGTTGTTGCCGCGTTCCCTGCAGGTTTGTTAGAATATAGTACGCTCGTGTTGCGTACCGCAGTTCTCAGCGCATGCTTTAGAGCCTGGAATCAGTTTTCATCGCTTTCCTGCCGAAAGAAAAACTCAAATCGCAGTGGATAAGTAACAGTAGGGAAGAAGTTGACTGCGCACGACGTGGCGTGTGGTCGTCACTTTTCAAGCGATGCCTTCCAAGCAAACTACGCTAGTGGACGAGGCATGTACGCGCGTAAATCACGCTTGCATCGACATCCGTTCAAACCGTACATTGTATTTTATAAGTAGAACATATTCTGCCGGTAACCGGCACAACAAACCGAGCAAACAAAAATGGCCGGTAGTTGTTCCCATTGGGTTTCGTGTAAAAGGAATAGTCAAAAATGGAACTTATAGTTGTGTGAGTAGCTTAATGGAAAGGTGTCCGTTTCACGTGCCGTGCGTCCAAAGTTCAAATCAGAGGAGGGGAACTTTTTCTTTTTTTTTTGTGCGGTTCATATTTATTTTTTTCTAGAATAATCATTGCCGTCCGAAACTCCCGGCAATATTTTTTTCCCGAGTGGTTGTGCCGGCTGCCGGCAAAATATCCCCGCCCTATTTCATAACAGAGCTCAAGAGGAGGTTCTTGATACGCAACGCCGTTGCGTCGGAGAATCTTCAGAAGGAATCAGACGGCCGGGTCGTGAGGCTTCAGAAGCCACCGAGACGTGCTGCTATCATTTGATCATTATTTTATTCCAGGCTATCTTTTACACTGCAACATATTATGTAGCAGTATCAGTTCGATATTGTGATATATGCGCAATTTCGTGAATCATTTTGCGATTCCTATAATTTCGATTGAGCAATGCAAATGTGTGTATGACTAAGTCCTCGTCCTGCAGAACTCATTGTTATTTCATCGTGAACCGAGTACCTTTGAATAACCGATAAATTAAACTGAAAAAGACAACTTTTAACGTTAAATGCCAATATGCAGTCTAATTAGTCACATTCCAAATTATAATGCTCACCAGTGTGCTCTGTATTTCGGCATTTCAAGAAAAACGTAGTATAATGACTATTTTGGTTGATGTTTTGGTGAAGATTTCTCCGGGGCGACGCTGCGCTCGATTACATGATCACATTTCAGCACGTCCTCGCCTTCAACGAGGCACCTCTTGCTCTCGCCGACGTGGCTGATGATCGTTGCAAGTGACAGGGACACTGCAAAGCAATGCGCGTGTTTCGTGAATACGGTTTCTCCAACCTAGGAAGCGCACAAACATCGCCACACCGCGTCAGTCACGCACGACCTGTCGCGCGCAGCCGGAGCGACGCGGCCGATCACGAGCGCCTACACGTGGGTTGGTTTTCGCTTCCAACGAGAATGCGGCGACATTTAAAGCAAGGTGAGACAAGCAGGGACTGTGCTACCCCTACGCAGATGCTTTTCGAGCAGAAAAATATTATCCACATACCTTTCCCGAGCCTCAAGTCCTCGTCCTCCATGGCTGAACGAATACTAGCGGCGGGATTGTTATTCCCGCAGAATGGTTCCGACGGCGGCCGCTAGCCAGCGCCACCGTTCGATCTCCTCCCCAATAGGGGAGGCTATGGTTAGTCGCTATTCGCCGAGAAAAGAATGGAGAGGAGGAGACGAGTATGTACCAAGACGGCCGAACACCCAGCTATGATTTTAATGATTAGTGGGTAGACCTAAATCTAACCGCATTTGTTTTCATTGCACTCGTCGAACGCGGTAGATCGCGGAACGCGGAACGAATGCGGCGCTTGGCTATCGCACTCGAACGCGTTCGACGAGTGCAGTGGAGATAAATGCGGCTAGCTTTAAGTCTTCCCACTAATTCTTCCAAGCAGAGCTCAGTGTTCTGACCTCCCAGCACTCTCTCGACTCCTCTTCTCCCTCACTATCTCGACGCCTAGTCGAAAATGTTTAATACGATTGAAACTGAGGGATAAGGCCATGTCAACGAGCGGTGACGTCACAACAGTGAGCTATGATTGTAACGATTAGTGGGTGGACGCAAAACTAGCTACCGTCGCTTTCACTTGCTCTTCGAACTCGTTCGAACGCCGGATGCCCACATCCGGTGTTTGGATGCCGGCGTTCAATGAGGAGGAGCAGGTAGCTAACGCGGTCAGGCCGTTCATGCGAGAGTACGTGTGTGTGACGCACACCGTTTATATTCTGGACGTGTTTTCGTCTTTTTGTTTTTTTCTTGAAAAGACTGTGACTTTGACGGAGCTACGTGTCACCCCTTACACTGCATGAAGGTTCATTATGTGTGATTTCGTGACGTTGTGTATCCGAAAAAGACTGATATGTGTTTATGCCCCGAGCGCATTCAGTGCTCAGGTTTTTTGTTTTCGCGGTTTATTTCGCTTTCTTGAGCGCGAAAGAACACTCGTGGTGGCAGGCAATTTTAACTGCGTCGTTTGAGCGGTAGATATAACGAAAGTCAAACAGAACGCTGATAGATGCGCGGTGCGTCTAGACAAAGTGTTATAAGAATATGATTTATTTACTGTAGGTACCGCAAAGATCGCGGCAAAATATATGCTCTTCATACATTTCCAAGTGGCCTCTTGTGCTCGTCGAAGGAATGCAACACAAAATTTTGTTTCCTTTTTGTGTCTCCTTATTTCCCAGGGTTATGCTCTATTTTGTTTCGCCAGCAAGCTTTTTATTTAGTTTAATTTTGTGTCATATCATATCCTACATAATTACAAAATGATGTTTTTATAGATTTCTATATTTTACGGTGTTTTTTAAACTCCCGAATAAATCATCACACCTATGCGGCTTTTAGACAAAAGTGGCACACGATTCCGGCGGTCTGACTCATCACAGTGTGATTCTAGGCACATGTGGAGGGTGGGAAAGATTTGTTTTTATTTCTGTGGTCTGGGAGCATCGCGCCTAAGTGGAAATGAGTGATAAAGCAAAGGAATAGATACTTAGTATCACATCCCACATAAAAATATTTGTATGACTATTTATACGAAAATTGCGCTCATAGAACTAGTAAGAGCCTATGGCGTATGAGTAAAAAAAAACTGAGGAAAACTGCCTTAAAAGCGGTTTTCTTAAACTACTGAAATAAAACATTAGCCAACCGGCTTTTCCCTTTGAGCTAATATGCTTGCCCATGAAATGACATAAACATGTTTTTCAAAATAAGGTAATATTTATAAAGTGGAACAAAACGTAACAAATACGAAGTGAAATCTCGCGGGCACCGATTTATGATTATATTTACAGTTAACGAAACAAAAGAAGCAAACAGAACACTAAAAAAATTTTATGATGTTCTTGCGGACTGTAGCCACCCTCAACGTAAGAAGTGAACAGTACAGATCATTGGCTTAGCACATGCTTAAGTTTCCTGAAGAGACAGTAGCAGTCACTTTGTATGTTGCTCGCGTATATCAGGCGATTCGGCCAAATGGAAGTGCTTAGAAACTTCCTTATTTTAGCTCACCGAACTCATGTGATATGCCATTAAGACACACGTTTTCTCAACGTTTCTGAGAAGTCACTTCTCAATCTCTGAGAGTCCGAAACACATGTCCTGTCGTCATCATCAGGTCCACTTGCGTGCGTGACACCAACGTTTTTGGCTCATGGCACTTTATGAGATTCTCTAGTTAACAAGGCTCAGGCTTATTATCTCTTAACGCCAACCGTGCGATTATGCGCTGAACGCTATGCAGAAAACGTTACGCTCGCGCGTAATACGGAGGTGTTACGCGCAGGCCAACACAACTTAAAAGCATGCATAGCCCTTAGCAGGCAGTACATAAGCCAATAAACAGATATAACCGTACTTAGTACTAATAAATACCTGCTTAATCATAATTATGGAAATTTACCAAGCGTAGCAGCCGGAACTGAACTCAGGATAGTGCGATCCCCAACCCGAAGCTTGTACTCGACGCAATGAGAGGGAGTTGAAAGCGAGCGAATGCAGGTGGTTTAAGTATGGCTTAAGGAACCTGTGGTAGTATGCGAGTGTCGGCACCCGGAGCTGGCTCAGAAATGACACAGGTATCTATCCGCGTCATTTCACGACATTATAATCCTCAATAAATATAGACTTGCCTTGATAGTTTTGATAAATCTCAGGCGAGTCTTGCTTGCAACGCATCCTACACCACTAAAATAAATATGCAGCCAAGCAATATAAATTATAATGTACGCACAATGCATGAACGGCACACGCATTTACTACCCGCGTGTATAAGAATGTTCAATGAATGTTTTTCTTTTGAAATGTAATGTGAACTGCAGTTTAAAAGTTTCAAGACATTTTGTAATGTAAAAAAGAAGACACAACGGTGATCAGTGAGCAGCTGTCGAAGGCAAGGACATGAATGTTTCATTAGGCCGAATGGCGTAGTTTTGTGAACATTTGGATCTGTGCTACACGAGCGTTTGTTATCTTGTGCACGAGCGCAATGGCGATCTTAGCATGGACTCTAAACAAAAATGGGGGCAACCATCAGTTATGCGTCGAACTCGGCAAATCCGAAACTGAAAGATTTGAATTAATTCAGCAGGTTTTCGACCAGAAAGCAGACAGTCGTGAAATGTTTTTGAGTCGTGCTTGCGCTTCAAGGGTGGCGGAGAATGGCTGAAAGACAGAGAAGTGGGGGAGGGTGGCACTATTTCTCTTAGTATTTCAGTCATGCCCCGCAATTATTCAAGCGCGCGTTTCACTAAAAACACCCAGCACAATTCACAACTTTTTTTTGCCAGAAGTTTGCGGAATTAATTTAAAGATCTGTTTTAAATTTCCCGAGTTTGGCTCAGAATTTATTATTGCTCTCTTTCTCCCTCTCTCTGGTTGGCAGTCAACGTTGAATTAGTTATTGTGCTGGTGCAGGCACTCAGAAGACTTCGTGTAGCGCAACTACAACTGATCACATGTCATCATGAGACATGCAGATCCCTGATTTAGACGGCTGCGCGCATATCACCATTCCGCCCTTCCCACACACCTCAAGTGATCTGGGAATTTTGTGAGCGCTCCGTATCATAATTGACGGAAAATACTTTTTTCTTTACGTGTAATGAGCACTTCAGTTTCCTACGGGATGGAAAGGCCAGACATTAAGAGGTCGAAACTGCGTCTTCTTCCATAACCCTTCGCGTCCGTCTCAATCGGGTGTCACAAAATTTCCCAAGAGTGATCTCAAAGTATCCTGAAGGCTAGGTTCGCACTCCTGCAACAATACACTGCTTGGATGATCAACCCTCCGTCGGTAGTCAGAAAACACGGCGTTACGGAGGCTTGTGATTTGGGAATGGAATCGGTGTCTTACGTTTCTTTCATCACCGACTTTCCTACAGCATCATACGTTTCCTTGAGTCATGCCAAAACGCGGTCCGACAAACGCTGAGTATTAAAAAAATCTTCGCGAAACATCATTAATTTTCTCCATTTCGCAATGGGCAGCGCTCCAGCGCTGCCCGAAGTTCTACTTGCACGGAGTCAGGGCGTCGGGTCCTCTGATAGAATTTAAATCAGCCCTCGTTAGAGCCCCAACGAAACTCGGCCGGCCGGGGTGTCATCGTTGCGGATAGTTAGCCCGATGTCCTCACACGTAAACTGGCGTCGTCGTCCCAATTAGGAACTATTAAATTAGGAGTGCCTGCCGGCGTCGAGACTGAACGCTCCAGACCTTGGAAGTGACGAGGTGGCACGTTCACGGGCCCGCTCCGTAGCGTTAGGGGCGCTGAATACTCGCCTTCACAATACTACAGCGTTTTGAGATTTGCTCTAAATGGCCTTTTAGATTCCTTTGAGGCCGGAAATAATTGTTACGTTGTCGTCCATCCAAACCTAGTTAAGTCAAAGTGATCCGTCAAAAGAGATTTATTTCCCTGCCTGCTGGCCTAATTTAAAGGGCCTGGACAGACCTTCACCTTCTCCTCTTTCTGCAAAGTGAAGACGAAGAAAGAATGCGACGTGGAAAGAAAAAAATACGGGTCCACAAAAAAGTATGAAGTTTTAAGGATAAACTAAGCGAATCTTTCTCAGGGATAGAGCAGTGAGGCACGTACACAGATGCGGACAACCCTGCAAAAGTCGTTCATTTAGCTGACCACACTGACTTAAAATAAAAGAAAAAGAAAACGAATCTATACTTGGATACAACTTGCTGTGACAGTACTGCTAAAGCTAGGGGCGCCCATGCGCTCGCGAGCCTTTAGCGCAGAAGAAAATTGTGCAAGCGCGCTCTTCAGTTCTTTTGAAATGTCACAATTTGTTTTCCAGCTTAGAGTTAATATTGAAACATTTTATAATAATTTGAATAGTTTTGAAATTATATTTCACTGGTTGAGTTCACCCATAAAGTACTATAACTCATGGTTAATTATAAGCTCTACAGTGTATAATTAGATGCCAGGTTTCTGAAAACGTGATTTGAACATTTTTTGGGGCTTGTGAATTTAAGTTTATGCTGACAGAAATGTCTACGCGTAATTGTTTTCGGTTTGCGTAACCTTGTTGACAGTGCGCAAAAAGTCGCCGTGCTGAAAATCGTCCATCGACATGGCCAACCAACGCCACGTAATACGTCATATTGAAGGACTGTGACAATAAAGTTATCTAATTTATTAACAGCGAAGTCGCTTAAGCCACACTATATCGAACACTTGGATGCACACAACCTAACTAACAATCGTAGTAAAAAAAAACGATGCATTTAAATTAGTGTTAATAAAAGAAAAAAAATAAGAAGCATCATAGAAGATGCAAATACGATTCTAACGAAGTTTGAAAGTAAATTGTCTGACTCGTTTGTGCACTATGCTGAAAAGGACTGTAATATTACCCTCTTTCACGGGAACTCAAAAGTTTTCCAGAACAAAGTGCTTTGACGAATTGGCAAATCAATACACGCCGATGAGCACGCATAGAATTGAGGTCTGAACCTGAATCGGCTATTATTTGGAATTCTTTCTGAAGGCCTTTTAAAGGGGAACTGCTCCCATCTTTTAATCTACCTAATCTAAAGGCATCATCTGAATTTGGATGGCTTCCTCATTCCGAAATGCTACTTCGTTCCCCCAGATTCATTCTAGTTATTAAAAAAAAACAGTTATATCTCGTTCACTGCCGAAGCCGAAACATCGTTCTCCCCAGATTTTTCATAGTTTTCCCCGTCATTCAAACGTGACGTCACCGGCTGGCAGCGAGGCGCGCAGCCGGCAATCCGGTACGCTCGCGCCCACGCAAGCAAGTATGCCTTTGAGAAACCCGTTTTGGCAACTCGGTACGTTCAAGCCACGGCTCGCAAGTTTCATTAAATCCCTAGAAAATTCCTTCTCCTTCTATCAGAAGCTGGTAGTTACGCTAGCGAAGAGAGTACAGAGTCAGGCAATACATTTTCTTACAAATTACCCAAACACCACGGAGAATGCTCGGAATGTGGGTACAGGTGCACTACACACTCGTTTTACCTGAAGGAACGTGTCATTTTATTAGATTTTCTTTAGACATGTTACTGTTACAGACGCCAAGACGTGTAACTACTCTTGTAACATGCATATGCTGCTTGGTGCTAAAGTAATATAGCAAAATGTCTATGGACCCTTCGAGAAAAATGCTTCTGGTCGGTGCCATGTTCAGAGTTCATGCGTGTGGCGCGTACTTTGCTCGACTTCCAAAGCGGCGAACATGCTCGTGCTGGGCTGTGACCTAACACAAGTTGATTGTGATTCTCGTAAGCACTGAAATGTGTAGAAGGGAATTAACTGCATTCGTGTAGGCCAGATGGCAGTTTACTGTTCATGTAGTTGTAATGAAAAGCGTGTAAAATACATAAATACACTATTCATCTTCATATAAAGAATATTTGCTTTAAGATACAATGGTGCGTAAAGTACAAAAAATTGTCGTCAAATGTTTAATTCAAAATATGCGAAGAAACGTTACGCAAAGAAAAATTCGTATCAGTCTTTATTTTTTTACTGTCGGAGCAAACTGCAGTGCGGTTAAACACCTATCCATGAGTGCGCATTGAATAGGGGTAAATTTATATAAGAATATTTTTTAATTAAGTAGTTGTCTAGGCACGGCCTCCATCAGCTGTAAATTTAGATGCCTCTCCTCAACGACATTAATATTTTATGGTTTTAAAAAACATATTTTCTGCTCTATATAACATTTCTCACCAATATAATAAAATCAAGACGTCTTCGCCACCTCTTCTGCGAGAAAATATTGCACGACAACCATTCTACGTACCAGGCAACGGCTCTATCGTATATTCATGGAACTCAACACCGCTCTCTAAACCTTGGTAAAACCAGGCATGAAATGCAATGTTTCGAACGTGATGCCTCAACTCAAAGTGGAACTTTGTTTTCTACAACAAAAGGAGCTTTGTTGTAGTAAAGTTACCACTTTACTACAACTTTGTTTTGACGTTTCATACGTAGACGTTTAGGGTAGTTGGTAGTTCATGATTGAAAAATTTAAACAGCACAAGGACACGGACAAGAACAAGAAGGTAGAGGAACAAGGCGCCGACTTACAACTAAAGTTTATTTGTGCTAGCATAAAATATAAATGCTATAACGTCCTAACAAACAAACAAAGATAAAATACATGTCATGGACGCCACGTGCTCCTTAGCCACCGTTATGCGCTGTCACTATGTGTCCAAAAAGCAACATTCCTTATCGGATAAACATATTGAAGGAGAGCTGACACAGTTTTATCTTTGTTTGTTTGTTATGACGTTATAGTATTTATACTTGATGTTAGCACGAATTAACTTTAGTTGTAAGTCAGCGCCTTGTTCGTCAACCTTTTTGTTCTTGTCCGTGTCCTTGCGCTGTTTTAATTTTCAATCTTGACGTTTCACTTTTCGTATTCAACAGATCAGCCGCGTGAGTAGAACTCCTAGAGTAGCCTGAGCTAGATTGGATGTCCAAAACAAATATAGCGCATAAAAAAATGCAGCAATTATGAACAACAAATGTGACTGCGCCAAATATGTAACTGTCTAAATGTGTAAAAATGTGTAAATGCGTAAAGGTGTAAAAAGAAGGTTTGCTGGACGGCAGGGCGTTCAGGTTGTGTTCGGCTCCAAACAAGGCCTCTTCCATGTCTCGCAAGGTTAACCAGGAGAAAAGCAACAACGAGAGGTTGTGTGACACAGCTCAGAGGTCTCAGTACGCCCTGGGTGAGAAGGAGGTGGTCTACCACATTCCGCTGACATGCGGCCGAAGTTACATTGAACAAACCGGCCGATGCATTGATGATGGGACGAGGGAGCACGCTGCATCAGTAAAAAACACGTCAGCAGGAGGACATTTGTCAACACATAGTCGTGCGTGTCAAAGTTCAGCACGGTTCTACGGCGTGAACAACGTTGAAAGGAACAGGACATAAGTGGAACATGAACTTCTAGAGGCCCTTGCAATTGAGGAAAAAGGCGATGTGTTAGTGCACCTTGTCTCGCGCTGCACAAGAAAGAAACAAACTTTACTTCGGGGTGAAATATTCGGTGAAGTAGGAAGAAAAAGGAGAAGGAAAGAGAATATTTCCCTCAAGTGGGGTTCGTAGTAGATGAGGAGGAAAAAGAAAGACCGTTTTTAGTCCAGTTGTGTGTATGATGTTTTCTTTAGGTGTATGTCTATTCTAGTTCAGCTGGCCATACCTGATGTCGACTATAGACTAGAATGTGCACCGTTTTTTCGATATTATTAGCGCTGCTCTTTGGACGTATGTCGTCGTGGTCAAAGCCGGCTTCAGTCTGCGCTTGACACTCTTGAAGCTGTTCCAGCTGCAAAGTGATGCTTAACTTGCAGTACGCGGCTATAAAGTATTCCAAGCATGAAGTCGGAGTCACACTGCTTATACATCATAAAAAAGGCAGTCCGCATACAGATTGCAACACGAGTCACAGCAAGCTCTGTGCTTCGAATGCCACATGGCAATGAGTTCAGGAAGAAAACTTGGCGTGCGGTATTCGAACCACGGATATTGTGGTGATTCGTTCTTGTAGACTCTTTTTGTATGATGTATGGGCAGTGTGACCCCGGCTCAAGTGAGATTGTTTCATGTGACACAAGTTCTCTGGGCACAGAGCTCGCGCAAATGCACTTTGGCGTGGCTGGCCTCGATTGCTGCCGCGCACCCCATATTTTTCTCAGGACTACGAAAACAAGGGTAAAAATGATCTCGCCTGCACTGTTCTCACAATCTACCCTGGAACACAGGTCGCTACCCATTGCAAAGGAACTTTCAACATTAAAGCTTACAAATAATAATCTCGATCGCTGGCCCCGGAAATCCGCTTCGCGTCTGTCCAGGTCGCTCGTCCGCCTGCTTGCCGGTGACGCACACGAGTAGAGAAAAGTAGGGATTTTTCATTGTTGCCAGAAGATAGAGAGTCGCCTTCAGGAGCCCTCGCGGCCGGCGTAACTTGAAAATTAAATAACATCACGGAAAATATTAATTTTTTTATCAAATCTTGTGGCTATCAGTTGTGAAAGGGTTATGACGCGGTCAGCCAATTTTCAACATAATCGACAGTGCGAAGAGTATAAAAATATCGGCGGTGTTGCCAATTGATCTTCCGTGAAAGAGGGGTATTACTTAATTCAAATATGGTATTGGGGATATCATTTCAACTGCCCATCACCAGCTGCTTTCTTCTCTGACCGCTTTGCGCTACCTCTGAAGCTGGTTTGTATATATCGTGTTACTATTTTAAGTAGCCAAATTTCGAGTTTGTTTATTTTTGCAATATAACGAGTAACGCATTTGGGTTACTTTAAATGGAGTAACAAGTAAAGGTGGGGATGTCACTTTTCGGAGGCACGTGCGAAGAACGAAATTTGTTCTCCCGCCAGCTCGTGATGCATTTGGGTCAAGACTCAGAAGTGTCAATAAGACAGATGAGGACAGCATTGACGCACTAGCTGCTAAACAAAGGAAGCTATCCGTGCTATCAAGAAAAAACAGCGAGTGTCATTTAGTTTATCTGCCAGCAATATGCACCCTTTCTTTTCACCGCGTCTAGTTTTTGCAGAGATTTATAATTTTATCGGCTCAGTTACGTCAACTTAAAAAGTATCGAGAAATGTAGTGTGCTTTTAGGGTTGTTTAACGCGTTTCTCGTGAGACCCCTTAACAAGTAACGTATTTTATTCTCGTTCGAGCGAGTACTGGGTAAGTGTAATGCATTGATTTTTTTGTGTGCTTGCCTTTCCTGAAATCATACATCTCTTTCCTTTATTTACATTCGGTTATTCAGACAGTCTCTATAAATTTCCTTTGGCCACTCCGCGGTGGCGGAACTTGCTCTATTACAATACATGACCCAATCCGTAGCGGCTTTCTTTCCGAGAAAACGATGCGCGGTTGATATAGCCGCGTGCGTGCCGAATGATGTGAGCCCCCACAAACTTGGAAACCTAATATTTTATAGGAAACAGTTGTTACGCCATGCGATATTCGCCTGTCTTCTTGCATAAAGGCATAGAGCTCAGACGAACTGTATGAAGCCTTTCCTAAGACGGTTGGGATATTTTTAGCGTGAATGCAATCATTCAAGTGCCACATCTTATCCGGAAAACGTCTTCTTTTTCTTGTTTTGCCCGCCGCCTTTGCTTACTAAACCGAAGTAATCCATCAGTCAAATATATTATCCATTTGATTCTTGCTATCATCATTTGCATCTCCACTGGAGTGTACATTTGCTTAACATGGGACTAGGAACTTTCAATGTTGACTGGGACGTTTGTTCATGAGAATCCACCATCAAATGTAGCATGGTGAAACCCGCGGGGGACGTTTACGCAGTACCTCCTAAATGTCCCGCGACCACATTGACGTGTTCGACGTATTCGCAGCGTATACACTTATCAAGAGGAAGGGCAGTGTGTCTGCAATGTGTGGGGCAGCGGTAAATAATCAATTCTTTGATGGAAGGTACAAAGAGCGAGCTTAAATAATAAAAGATTTGAAGCGCAAAATGGGTAACAAACGTTGTCACGCACAAACAAGCTTAAATATTGAAAAGAGTCGAAGCGCAAAATGGGTAACAAACGTTGTCAAGGAACAAGATTGGGGGTCAGCAATTTGGTAAGGGATTACGACGGGTGGCAAATGAACCGCAGACACGTTCGTTCGACTGCAGTCACGCGGTCTAGAACTATCTTCGTTAAAGCAACCAGGATGTGGCCAAAATGATGGCAGCGGTTTCTCGACTCCCACACATAATGATTTGAAAAAAAAATACTATACTTTGTCTTATCCTATGATAGACTAAAGGCCGAAGCCACGGGCCGCCAGGTCCAATCACGTTCCACGCTACACAATGACATACCTAGCATTGATTAGGGGTGGACGAATAATGCTCCGAACCCAAAAACGCTGCATCATTTCTATTGCTTCGACACTGCAGAAAGCCTCTTTTTGCAATGTAAAATTGTTGAGTCACTCAGTGCTATTTCGATTCGAACCACTGTCCGCCCATCCCCATCAGTAATCCGAGACGCGGGTACTGATACGTGCATCAAAGCGCAATACGCAATTTCTTAGTGGCTCGTGATCGGTTCTGGTGGTCCGTAGCTTTTTCCTTTAGTCCATCGTAGGGTGATACGAAGTAAAATAAGGTATCGTGCTTTCCGTTTTCTAACGCGATTGCATCCTTTAGCTACTTCAACCGGTTTTCGCGATACGCTCTCTGAGCTCAAATACGCCTTGCCTATGCGCGGCGCGAGTATGCGCCGCGCGCATGTGGATGTCGTCCTAGAGGTCATCCTTGATATTGTCCGAGAGGTCGTCTTAGACATCCTTCTTGAGGTCGTCCTAGAGGTTGTTCTACACGTCGTCTTTTACGCCATCTTATAGGACGGCATCCTCGATATCGTCCTTGAGGTCTTTTGAGAGGTCGTCTTTAAGGTCCTCTTTGAGACCGCCCTAGAGGTTGTCGTAGAGGTTTTTCTAGACGCCGTCTTTGACGACATCTTAGACGTAGTCCTTGAGGTCGTTATAGAGGTCGTCCTAGAAGCCGCCCTTGAGATCACCTTAGAGGTCGTCCTAGAAGTCGTTCTAGCACTAGTGAAATATCTTATATGTATAAGAAATTTCTTGGTCCAATAAACAATCTTGATAAAATAAGATTATAAAAGACATACAAGAACCTTATAAGAATATGTAAGAACAATATAGGAGTATACAGAAATTTATAAGCAACTGATAAAAAAATGAAAGCCGTTTGCAACTCCCTGTAACGCCGAATTAGAGCTCAGCTCTTGAGGAGGAGGGGAAGGCACGGGGGGGGTGGTCACGTGACCTCGGGGGGGGGGGTATTCACGTGGCCTGGGGATCACGTGACCTCGAGGGGTGGGGGCGGAGGAGAAAATTTTCCGCTAAATTTAGCGGGGAAAATTTTCCGCTAGATTTAGCGGGAAAATGTTTCCGCTATATTTAGCGGGCCAAATTTTCCGCTAAATTTAGCGGGGAAAATATTCCGCTAGACTTAGCGGGGAAAATTTTCCGCTAGATTTAGTGGGGAAAATTTTCAGCTAAATTTAGCGGGGAAAATTTTCCGCTAGACGTAGCGGGAAAATTTTTCCGCTAGATTTAGCGGGAAACTTTTTTCGCTAAATTTAGCGGGGAAAGTTTTCCGCTAAATTTAGCGGGGAAATTTACCCATCATGCACCGCGCGGTTACGCCGACGGCGACGGCGACGGCGATGCGACGCCGACGCCGCTCAAGCCGGAAACGGGCGCCTAAGAGCTTCGCTCTAAAAGGTTCTTATAACGTTCTATACAATCCTATACTGTCTTCTATGTTCTTATAATGTTCTTGAATGTTATTTCATCATAAGCATTTATTGAACCTAGAAACGTATTACACATATAAGGTTTTTCACTAGGCAGACGTCGTCTTTTATGGCGTCTTAGACAGCGTCCTCGAAGTCGTCCTACAGGTTGTCTTAGAGGTCGTCCTAGGGATCGTCCATCAGATCGCCGTTATTGTTAGAGTTGTTTATTAAGGAATCGCTAACAACAACAGGTCGATCCCAAGGACGAGGTCTAGAACAATTTCTAAGATGACCAATGTTGTTCATCCTAGAGGACGACCCTACAGGCCCTTTAGACGACCCCTCGAGGTCGTCCGAGAGGTTGTCTTTTAGAGCGCAGCTCTTAGGCGCCCGTTTCCGGCTTGAGCGGCGTCGCCGTCGGCGTAACCGCGCGGTGCACGATGGGTAAATTTCCCAGCTAAATTTAGCGGAAAAATTGTTCCCGCTAAATCTAGCGGAAATTGTTTCCCGCTAAATCTAGCGGAAAATTTGCCGCGCTAAATTTAGCGGAAAATTTTCCCCGCTAAGATCTAGCGAGAAACCCGCCGAGGTCACGTGACCCCCTACCCGTGCCTTCCCCTCCTCCTCAAGAGCTGCGCTCTAATTCGGCGTTACAGGGAGTTGTAAACGGCTTTCATTTTTAAAAGTCGTCTTTGTCGTCGTCCTAAAGGACGAGGACAAAGGACGAGCTTAGAGAACGACGTCCTAGGACGTCGTTCTCGAAATCGTTCTAGCAAGCCGATAAACCCGCGCCGCGGATACAAGGAGCGGCAGAACGCACACATTCACATTGGCGCTCACGCTACGAAGCAATTATTGGCCTGAGTTGAGATAGTTTGTACATGGTCAATAATGGTGGTGAAACAGCTTGAAGATTACACCACTACAGAGATACAGTACAAGACACGCACATTAAGCTGCAATGATGGTGGGGAAAGAGCTTGAACAGTAAATGATTCACAGGGACAGAACATTAAACGATTATACAGAGACGAAGCAATCACTCAGATTTGAAGTGGTGCCTTGCAGTCGCTCTGAAGTAAATGACTCCGACGTAAACCATGTATAAGATAAAGTGCTTACAAAAAATTAGTGTCGTCGTATTCACAGTGAGTTGCGTCGCGACTCTCATGACAAACGCTATCGCAATTCAAACAAAACTAACAATAGTGGTTTCTGCGGCCAATTCTTTTTTCCACTTCAAGAAAATAAAAGTCTTTTTTTTTAATTTCTCTCGATGCATTAAGAATAATAGAAACATTACCTCGGAACTTTCTAACGTTGGCTTTTTTGCTCCTGTGTCACTTATGATCACTTTATTCACTGTAAAGCTAAGGCAGCAAAAAAAGAAGCATTTTAAAAATATACAAAAACTGGGCCACACGACGTCGCCAAAACAAATTAGGCGCTGAGATTCTCGGGACACTCATTGGGAAGTACAAAAATAGGCTATTCTCAGGCTCGTACTCCACGAAATGGCGGCTGCGAGTGAAAGCTATCGACGCGGACGTAACCCGCAAATGGATGCTAGCCTCTCTGCGCATATACTACACATTACCTATGTTCCGTTCACACCTAAGCTGACAGAGCGGTAGACGCTACGTGCTTTTTGTACCAGTCATATAGTCCTACCTTGCGCTCACGTGATCACACTCCCGCCCATAGCTACATGCAGAAGGCGGGGTCAGGTGATGAATGGGAGGCATCTGATTGGTCCTGCAAGCGCGTGTTTCCTTTTGCCCTCTCAGCGTAGTGGTAAGCCAAGTATACTGCCTCTTCCAGAAATGTCGAGCCACCAATGAACCTAAAGCATACCGTTGTTTCCATGTGTCTCACACCGAGCGTATACAAAACATACACGCTCACGCGCAACATTGGGCGATTCAATTATATTACTAGATTTTGAATGATTGGCGTTTGTTTGTTTTTTTGCCTTGTAGTAAACCATGCGGTGGGTGTTATTGTTTTCATTATTCGCCGCTTTGGTCTGAGTGAAATTTGGGTTTTCATGCTAGCAATGGCTGCTGCGGGCCGTTTTTGTCCGCCTGACAAATGGATGCCTGACGGCTTCTGCGATGTTCTTCGCTTTCCTTATCTCCCTTGCCTTAGGTTACTTGGCCGAATTGCAGACTGATGATATAGTTTAAATCCCCGTTTCGAATTTTTTTTTATGCGAGCGACCGTTGAACTGCCGTAAACACGTGTAATAACTGCTTTGGTAACCACATATTCAGCGGTCGGAAATGCACAGAACAAAAGGACCTTTTTTAATGTAGATACCATCTAAATAAAAGGTTAAAAAACGCGAACAAACAGGGACAAGAAAGAAACATGGACGACAGGACAGGCGTCTGTCCTGTCGTCCGTGTTTCTTTATAAGACGCGCCTGGCTCTGGTCCGTGCTTCTTTATTGTCCCCGTTTGTTCGCGCTTTTTAACCTTTTATCCAGTAACGGTCCGACTAGCCCAAACCCAAGTTTTAATGATACCATCTAGTTGGAGGAGCATGAATTTCTACACTGCCCCACTGGTGGTGTCAATGTGTACTTCCGGAATTGTATGGTTTTAACTTCTTTAACAGAAGAGGCCTTTTATAGATTCGTGGCCTGTGCTTCCAAATGAGTTTCAAATTCCATGACGTTTCTGTATTACGGCACTCTATGCAGCCATCGGTACGAAAATAATTGGGTGCACGATTATCCTCTATTCTTGCGTCCATTCATCCTCGCACTGTGACAGGCTGTGACTTTCGCCACCTAGGGTACAACATTGAAACCCTCTAATACCTAGGGTACATTATTTAAACCCTCTCATTGAATGTATACGGAAACAGGACAAACCGTCTGGTACGATGAATTCAGTGTTTATCGTGCTCTGGTGAAAAAAGGCTATAAAAAGGTTAAACACTCGTAGAGTGTTAGAAAAAGTTTAACTAGAGGATCTCGGACGTTCTGGGGCTATGCTAAAAACCACATGCACTGCAATGCACAAAACTTATGCTTATGTGAATCAACTGGCTATTTGTCCTCGCCAGTTGACATAGCTAATCGTTTCTCTGATCACTTTATTACTGCTATTATAGTTTGAACACTTCGGTGCATCAGACAACATTAACAACACATGCTTTTTATTTGCTTTTACTGTCGACATCCTAGAAGTTCTTGAGGTGATAAAAAGATTAAAGCCTAAGTTCTCGACGGGAATTGACGGTATACCCAATTTTAATATTAAGGCTTGTTCTGATATATTTGCTTCCCTTTCGAAAGTGGTATTTAACCAATCTCTGATAAAAGGTACGTTCCCTTTTTTGTGGAAGTCTTCTATAGTGTTGCCCATATTCAACGCTGGTGATCCGTCATTAGTTAACAACTATCGTGCCATGTCGGTATTGTGTGGTTTCGCGAAAGTTTAAGAAATGGTTAGGCATAACCGGATCTCAAATTAACTAAGTCAAATAATTAGTCCATTTCAGCCTAATTCTTTAAAGGGAAAGTCCGTTGAAACAAATTGGTGCTCTTTTCTAGAATTCTCTGGGCCAATAGTCACAAACAGAGGCCAAATTAATGCGGTACATTTTGACGTGTCTAAGGCCTTTGACCGTGTAGATCATACTTTACTCCTTTGCACAGTTTCTTTCTTTTTTCTTGGCTTGTGCCCAAAGCTTTGTGAGTGGGTCAGGAGCTACTTGAATTTACGCAGTAATACTGTTCGTTCTGGCAACTCTCTTTCGAAGTGTTTTACATCAACGTCTGGTGTACCCTAAGGTCCTAATCTGGGACCACTGTTGTTTGTTTTGTTTGTAAACAATATAGTGTCATGTGTCAAGCACTCGATTGTCCTCCTTTTTGTTGACAACATGAAACTCTTTTTAAATATTAAAACTATACTGACTGTGTTTTACTGCAAACTGATAATGGTGCAATTTCAGAGTGGTGTAGAAAAAACGCTTTGTAGTTATATTCTTGAAAAAAACAAATTAATATATTTATCGAGAAAGCTGGACGTTTTTTTTCCCTTATGTGTTCGATGGAAATGTGATAGATCGTGTATCTCTCGTAAGACACCTTGGCGTCTATATTGATACCACTGTATCATTCACTGCGCACGTTTCTAAGATTGTTGGACCAGCAATAAGAAAATTGGGAATAATCACTCGGTTATCAAGTTCGTTCACTTCACTATTATCTGTTGTGAGTCCGTTCTGTAGCCTTGCACGCTCAGAACTTTAATTTGGTTCAATTAGTTGGAATTCACTATCTTAATACAAGTTGAAATGATTGAGCGTGTGCAGAAGAAATTTAAGTGGATTGTTGATGACCGATACATTGGTCGGAAACTGTTTTAGTTACAATTTGTTGCTGTTTTTATTTAGCCTTGAAAAGCTATCAACGAGGAGGGCTCTTAGAAACATTTATTTTCATCATAACGCAGTGCATGGCACTCTTAAACTTAAAAATTTACTTGTAAATATAAACTTTTATGTGCCCTCAAGAGCTAGTCGCCATTTGTTAACATTTTATCCTACTAAAAATTATGAATCATCGCCATTATGTCGTATGTAGTCTGCCTTTATTATTATATAGCGATTGTGACGTAGATTGTTTCATGATTTTGATTAGTTTCAAGTCGGCCTTGCAAAAGTGCATTTTACCCATCCAGGAGTTAGTGTAAGTTGTATTTGCTCTGCAAACTTGTATTTATGCCCTTTCAAACGTCTGTGTAATTTTGCATATGTTTGTATTTTAAGAAAGTGTTGCTGTGAACACGAAATGACACTGCACTAAACAAACGGCCTTACGGCTGTTTGTAGGCACTATAAAAAATAAAACATTTTTAAAACTATTATTATTTTTATTATACATTTTTTTCATCGTCTTTTACTTCCCCGGGTTTCTACACAGCTTTTTGGACATAGTATTCGCCGTTTTGTTTGGCAACGAACTCAGTGGCGCCGTCTCTCGGGTAATTTTTGCACTCTTCCTGTTAGGGTTCATTTCCGGTTCGAATGTTTTACGCGTCATTTTTTCACCGTAAGCGTGAATATGCATTTTGCTAAATTACCCGAGCATCAAAAAGAACTGCTGGGATGTAAGTACATGCATTTCACCCGGTCGCCTTATCTGCATTAAATATTCGAAGTAAACAACCGAATTAAAACGTTCTAAACACGCCTCAAAATGCCACTTGGTTTGGACTTTTACTTTAGAACAGTTACTGCTGCAGGAGGCGGTATGCGCAGCGCGTGTAACTGCACCAGCGCACGCTCCTTGAGCTTGGGTAATTTAGAAAACAAGTTTATGGCGCCCGAGAGCGCTATTGGCGACGTGCGCGATCGAAAGGGTCTGTGTGGTCGGCATTCCCCGATTGGCCGAATGCTGACTGTGACGTCAGCAAAGGATTTCTGGTCAACGAAAAGTAAGAACTTCGATTTTGACGCTTTTGGCAGTGCTTGCTTCAGAGCGCAATGATTTCAAGCTTCCACAATGCTCATAAGATTATCGAACTTGCTGTTCTCAATGTAATTACGTCAGTAGAGGCAACCGTAGGAGGGCGCCACTAAAGCATCTCGCCGCTTATAAGGAATCATTCCCCGAAGATAGCGCGTTGATTTAATTTTGTAAACACGCAAAACCTGCAGTTTAGTTCAGAATCGGAAGTGTTTAAGGACCACGTTCTAACTTGCACTCCCACGTTTCAACTCACGGGAAAAATCGCGAATATATTGCCCCACGAGGGCGGAGGAACTGGCTGGCATATCTAGAAAAAAAAAGAAAAAAAAAGAACTATATAGTTTTAGTAAAACCATGAATACCAAAACGTTTGATAGCCATACTGTTTATATTTAATCTGCTCAAATGACACCTATCTGTGTTTAATACGTGTGCATCATTATACGGTACCCAACAAAGTGAGACTGCAGTAACTGTGTGTTGGTAGCTCAGGTAACCATTATGTTTTGTGTCACCTGAATATAGTGGGAACCGGTGTCAACACTATCGTCTTAGCCTGTAGTACTGGCTCGCGGAGCAAATAAGTGGACCTACATTGGCAGCGTGATAGCCTCGCCGGTGTGTCCAGTGATGGAGCAGCTCCAAAAAAAGAAAATAGTGCCTATACCAGGGATGCGGTCACGCGTGGTATCTACTGTGCTGGACAAATTCGGTTCCATTCTGTTTTAACGTATCTATGTTTCTTTGAGCGTTATATTGACCATGCGTTATTTTCGGTAGGACTGGTTAGTTTCGTCATCCAGCGAATGTTGCAATGCGAATGTTTTCTTAGTGCCGTTTGTCTCTAAAAAGTAGGAAGCTCTAAAAATAGGAAACAAAAAAAGAAAAAAAACTCTTAGGTATGCTTCTTTACGGGAACATTTAACCCCCACTGATTAAGCAAAACCATTCTCTGATAATGCCCGTATTCACATATGTTCAATTCAGCCGCATTATGTGATTGCGAACCGTTCAAGCAAATAATTACGCTGTAAGTTACTCATTCATGACGAAATACCTTTTTGCCAAGACGTATTTTAAGCGTCAACCGGGTTTCCCTTTATATACGTGTTTATGACTATTTCACGCACGCACTTCCACGCAATAAACATCAGTGGTGTATAACCGTTGCGCCAGTTTGGAAGTTTATTTGTGTATCATCATTCAGGCGACGTCAGCAACTTTTTAGTGTACCGGTCTGAAAGAATCACTGCAGGTACATCTAGACACGATATGCAATGCAAACAGGCAGAAAGCTCCTACGTGCATTTGACGAAACAAAAAATCTGATTACTAGCGTCTCAAGCGGCTGCTTGCCTTTTTGAGGGGAAATGGGCACTCTTTACTTAAACGTAACGCCTTGTAGATAACCGGGCAGTAATGTTTATATGTTTACCACACCTACGGGATTCCAGCGACGGACGCAAATTGGATGAAAGCGCTGCAGCAGCGTTCGTAGAGAGGTCGTGTTTAATTAGCGAGAACAAACGGCAAAAATCTGTTCGAAAATGCTTCCTTGGCACGTCAAAATCCAAAAAAGGGCACGTTAACCAACGAGCAGCACAGAAAACTCACAGGGAACGCGCGATGGCGACGCAGCAAAGCACGTGCTTTTACTGGTTGAGGTCGTAAAGAAACAAATGCACGAAAACAACATTTGGCAAAAAAAAAAAAAAACAGGTGCGCAAAAAGCAGACAATTTTGCATAGTGTGTATAGTCCCCTGCCGCCCTATTGAAAAAACCCATATAAATGTTATACAGGAAGTGTTACAGGAAGGTGATTCCTGTATACTTTCGTATGGGAAGTGTTACAGGAAGCCCTTTCCTGTACACTTTTGTATGGGAAGTGTTACAGGAAGCCAATTCCTATATGGGTTCTTTGTATAGGAAACCAGTTTCTGTATGGGAAGTGTTACAGGAAGCCCTTTCCTGTATACTTTTGTATGGGAAGTGTTACAGGAAGCAACTTCCTGTTTATTCCTATATGGGTTCTTTTTAAAGGAAACCACTTCCTATATAGGAAGTGTTACGGGATCGCAGTTCCTGTTTATTCCTATATCGGTACTTTGTATAGGAAACCACTTCCTGTATGGTCTGTGAGGAAACAAATCGACTCCTGGATACACTCAAACAGGAAGTCCTTAAAGATTACTTACATAAAGCCACAACCTGTATAGCCTTATATGGGATGCCAAACTCCATTAGGGCCATTACAGGAAGGAAGACTTTACTCTTTAAAAAAATGTCTCATACACGTCGTTTCTATTTTTGTGCTCTAGTACTAAATGTGCTGGTTCTGAAAAAGGCATCTGTGCATGTGTCCAAAGGTAGTCGTAGCCTGCTAAGTTTAGTGGAAGCATGATTCTGCTAAATTTTGTGGATTCTGTGACCACATCATAGGTCCGTAACCTACAATATCACGGTACACGAAGAGGAGGGGGTCACGTGACCTAGAGACCATGCAACCCCCTCCCTCTTCCCGTCCCTTCACCCTCCCTGCACGTGTTCGAAGCCGCCCTCCCCCAGACCCCTTCCTGTGCCCCCCTCCCTCCCCGGGCCCCCTCGCCCCAGTCCCTTCACCCTCCCTATATGTGTGTCCGAAGCCATCCCCCCAGTTCCTTCGCCCTCCATCTGCCCCCCTTCACCCCCTCTGTGTGTGTTCGTCTCTAGGTTATGTGACCTATGATATCACATGATCATAACTATGATCAAATGATCAAAATGAAACAAAAGCCAGTGCTAGCGCACTTATGTCGCATTCAGTCAAACAACGTATCGCCTAATTTTTTTATGTTTGTGGTGCTTCCAGAGATGCAGAGTTTTAATGGTTTTATCAATATATGAGTAAATAATTATCAAGATAGTCGACCTACATGATTCAAATTTCCCTTCATGCAACTGGAATTCAATAAATGAAGCATTATTAACGACATAGTGTAAAAATCGAAAATAAATTGTAACTTATAGACAAAATACTCTGCATATAGTGCTACTCAATAACTATAAAGCTCCCTGAAGGCAAATCATGACTTGATCATTAGATTGGCAGTGAACAAACCTGCAGCTCTTCGAAAGTAATTTTGGCATTTTCATTGTCTTTCATAGCATACAACATAATAGTGTGAAATATGAAAAGATTTGTTATGCTGTTCCTAGTTTGTATTTGCCTCTTATGGCTACCCAGCTTGCCTTGCTACACAGAAGGTTAATAGGCTCAAATTATTCTACCAGTAAGTCAACAACTAGTACGGTCTGTCTATCAGTGACATCAATTCAGTGAACTGCAACCAACTATATAACAAGTAATATGACAAAACAATATGCAAGTTTTTCTGTCACAATGATGCCTTTTTGTAGTTTTTTTTTAAGCACCGTTAGAGTGGAACAGGCTTTTTTCGCAGATGGTAAACCTTGACTGCATTGATACATTATCATCCAGCTTTCAAACATTCATTGACAACACAAATTAGTAGATAGGCCCAAGCAACTCACCTGTATCATTCACTTTATGAACATTCTTGTGTCCTTTCTCACCATTGTGTGAACTTTAACCTTGCTTCGGCAAGCGCTTGTGTATTTTGCAATCATTGTTAGTGGCCTTTCTGATGTAAAAATATTAAGGATAGGCACTGACTTTTCTGCTTCTGTGCCCACATGTCCATTGACTATATAATTTTTGTTTCTTTATACCCTGCTGTACTATCATTAATTGTGTTTTTGTGCATTGCCCTGGCTTCTTCACAGCCGGGCAGCAAGTTCCCCGAATAAATAAATAAACAAATTTGCTAAAACAACACATTTGTAAAAACAAAATATTTAAAACTAAGCTGGTAAAGTTCCATGCCATTTAATGTATAGCTCCTACAAGTCGCAAAACAACAAACAACTTCGTAAGCATGAGCTACAAAGAACAAAATAATTCAGGTCATTCACAAAACCGAGCTGACAAAGTCACATATATTTTATTACAAATGGCAAAACAAACACAAAATAAATGGGTGAGCCTGAGCTGCAAAGAACAAAATGTCTCACCTCATGTTCAAAACAAGTTTAGTTAGACATTGAAACTATGCCTGTCGTAAGTGACGAAAAAAAAAGTAACCAACTAATTCAGGTTATTTACAAAACAAAACTCATAAAATTACATACAGCAAACATATCTGTGATAAGTGACAAAACAACTTGGTGAGCCTGGACCATGAGCAAATCTAGTCACTTACTAAACAAAATAAAATGAACACATAAGAAAAATAAAATAGCTAACTAAGGAGACCACCAATTTCTCAACTTGTTTTTCAGGCATATCAGCACTAAGGCCTTGTTATCTATAGTCAGTGACAGATTAAAGGCCGACATATGCTTTGTATATTCTATTTTTTTTTGCACTTTCTATTCTCCCAAGTATGCCCTCTCCCCTTTTCACCTTCTTGCAGCATGGATCCCCTCACAGTTTGGGAGAGGAGGAAGCCAAGAAGATTATCTTCCCTGTAGAAGATTGAGGTCGTACATCAGCCTTTAAGAGTAAAGTGGAAGCTGCGCCTCCAACGCCAGGTAGCCTTGATAGCACAAGCGTGCACGCGCAGCCCAAGCATGGCGAAATTTGGTAACGAGCGTGTGCTGGACGCGGAGTTTCCACTTTACTTTTAACGTGTCACTGACTATAGCAGGTGTTGGCAGCACCCAGAGAAAACTCTACCGGCCTTTAATCATTCACTCAAATGGAAATGGCACAACTATTGAAGAGTGTAAAGGGTAGTCCAGATGGACACGTGACTCCGTATTCCAGTGCGCGCATGCAAGTGTTGACAGACGGGACTGCCATCTCCAGCCGCACCCAGTCGTTTTCAATTTAACTTTTCTTAGGAGAATTGTGGAATCCCTTGAAAACTGTCTATAATGAAGGCCGCTAGACTTCAACCACATTACAAGAGGTCTATAATCATTTTAAGCAGCCGGATGCGACTGAAGGACATCATTCCTGTGCACTAAAAACACATGCACATAAAAAACAGTGGCACATGTGTCTGTTTTGACACTCCTCATTTGAGCAGAAAACATGAGCAACTCATGCCATCTCAATCCCTTTCAATTCTGTTTGGGAGCTTACAAACAAAAGCCTTGTTACCGATATCTACAAACACACACACAGAGGATATCACAGATAGGGGAAGTGCTTGAATAATGTTGCTTGGAGAGATAAAACACTCTTGCATATGAGCAGGATAAACTCCGTCAACGGTCACTATTTCCTTACAAAGGAGAAGGCATGGCTTCGATGGAGCAGGGAGCTCTACGATTCTATTAATTACATAAAACAAAGAGTCTGACCCCATAATTACACTACTGTCACTTTTTTTTCACGGGTGTACTGCCTGCTTGTGATGATGTTGCCCTCAAAAACAAACCGGAAGTACTCTCCTACTGAGACTGTCTGAGGGTACCCAGCTTGAAGGAGAGCTTCTTGTTCACTGGCTGAAAGGTTGGTAACATTTCTTGCCTGACCCAGCAGAGTTGCACCATCAACCTCACATGCTGTCTGGACAAGCCGATGCTTGAGCATCTTCTCACATACAGATTTCACAGGTGATGAAATGTTTAATGTTACGGGCAACAATTCTACTTCTTGTGCCATGCAAACACGCTCCAAGATCTGCAGAGGTACGCCCTTAGCAGCTGTTACACATTTCACTAGCTTTCCGTTGCCCGTCTCAAAAACAAACGCAGAGTGTGCCCACAGTGGTCCCAGGTCACGCACTGACTTTGCCAGATGCAAGAGCTGATGCATGTTAAATGTCATCATTTTCGTGTTGTATAGTCGTAGCACCTGGTCCACGAACCTCTTGAGGAGTGATTCTAAAATAGAAAGAATTCAATTAAGAATTTATGGTAGAATGGCACAAAAGCTAGTGCAGATCTTCAAAAAACAATATTTGATGGGTTAAAATTCAAACATTCCAACTGAAAAGGCACGAAATTATTATAAAACTGAGAGTGCTGCTGCTACTATACTCCGTTCAAGGCTAAGCGGACAGGACAGAAGAAGCAAGTTACTTTTTGGGCCAGTCAACGGTTGGTCTCGCACCACATGGTCATGCTCTCCATGTGCACTCATGCACACAGAGCGGGGTCAGGTGAAGAAAGGCAGGCGATTGATTGGTTCCGCAAGCATGTAGCTTCTGTCCAGCCATGTCAGCTTAGCGGTGCATGCAGTAATGCAGTAATGTGGCAAAACTATTAGGACATAAAAAACCATGGTCATAAATGCGGTTTATAAGGACCACGCTCATAACTTCCCAATCAAATTTTAAAGCATGTTTCTAGATTTAGTTAAAGACCACTTTGGCTGTATTGGCCAGGGTGTTACCACCCTGAACTTAAATGGCAAGCACATATTCAGTCTTCTGAAACATACCTAACTATAGTTGGTGACAAGTAAAAAGTACAGTGACGTACGCCCCTCCAACAGATTCACACCACTCCCTCAGCCAATTACAGTTTCAGCTCGTTAATTCGAACTCGAGGGGGACCAAAGCTTTGTTCAATAATGCGGAGTTCGAACTAAAAGAAGTATTTTTTAATGAAGTGCTAACGCTTCACTTGATGCAAAGGAGTGCACGGTAACAGAGAAACACTCCCGGATTGTAAAAATTGCATGGCTAATAAAGTATACCCCTTACCTATGAAACACAAAGAGAAAGCAGTGCCGCGTTGCTATGCACTTTTTAAGATGCGAAAAGTGAGCAACGTGCGTGACACCACCTATTCAGAGAAGCTGGAAATTACGCTGCTTCGGTTGCCATACTTCGGCTACATAGTTTCAGGCTTTCAGGTCAGATGGCCCTATTTGCGAACATTAGTGCTGTACCAAAGCAAGGTCTACAAGAGAACAAATATTACTTGGTATGAGAAAAACTGTCCTACCGGCATGGCTGATCATTTCTTGCGATATCCTTGTCGACAGCAGTATCCATATCGCCTCCGCAAGCAGGCACCAATGCTTCCAGTAGCGGTGAGGTAGCAGGTTCTCCAGACAAGGCACACTGTAGTAGAGCAGCCAGTTCCGCCACTCATTGGCTTTCCAATAGCTCCGCTCACAGAGAGAGCGTGGCAGGCGAGTGATGCAGTGAGGTGGCCGGATGGACATCAGGAGCTTGTTTGCAGATTCCAGAGACTGGGGACTTCCTGGAATTGATACAAACAGCAATATGTGAGTATGTTTTCATCATTAAAACCGGAGACGACGGAAATAAGGGGGACAGGACACACGTTTCAGTTGAGACGCCCCCCGTGTCCTGTCCCCCTATTTCCGTCGTCTCCGGTTTTAACAATGTGCAACCTAAACCAGCTCGCCTGATTACTAACGTTATCAGCTATTACTTTAGGTTTTCATTTACAAGCTACAAGTGATTTGTCAAGGGAGAGATGAACATACGTTTCCCTTGACAAATTAAAAAATGGCAGGTTTTTCAAAGCATTGTGATTAACTGAAGGGATATGCAACGGAGTGAGGTGCTATACTATTGTATATTTGCCTCATTTATAACATACTTGCCCTCAAAGGTATTGCAAAGTTTGACTTCACTGCCTTTTTCCAAAAATGTGGCCATAAGTATTTGGCATATCGGGCCTCACCAATTATGTGAGTAGTATGGCACTGCAAAATTAACCAGTGACCCATTAACTCGTAACTTGTTCTTGAAGGAAACCAAACCAAGCCTTATTAAATTAAAAACAACTAAAAAGATCAGCCAAACTCGTATGACAGGTTCAAGCTGTAAAGCCTCAAGAAAGATTTAGAGGCGGCATGCTATTCATTTCTCGCAGTAATGCAAAAACGATCAAGACTTTTATTGAAGACAGTCCGAGCGCCGTTTTAGTATACAGCATCGATACAAGTGTGTTACAAGTTTCCGGCTATGGGGACTATGCAACACCTAAATGGAGCACCCAGTTCTGCTGTGGCAGAGCCACCAATGGCCACATCGATGTTACAAGGTGTTGTGATGCACCTCCCACTCCTGCGCTTTCGTATGCATCCGTGACTGTGTCACCATGTTCCCAAATTTACTCAATCTCACTCAAGAGTAAAGGTGTCATCCCTTAGCATTCGAAAACCTATACGTGTCCAGCGCTGCTCTACATATGCTTTAAAGGGCAACTTCGCTTCATTTTTGCTACAGAGAAAACACTGTAGACCTTTTTAGTATCACCTCAGAAGACCACACATAAAGTATTACGATACAATTCCGTCTAAATCTAATGAAAAAAGGCCAGCAAACTTTGATACGAGCCCTATCACCAAAATCTGCTAACTCTAGCGGATGACGGAGGTGCAATCAACAGCACAGTCAATACAATAGAGTTGGCGCACCCAACATTGAGTCACTACCTCAGGGTCATGACCATGTGACGCACATAACATCAGTCATGTCCATGTTTTATTTGTTTTTACTTCTTTGGGCAAACCCAGCTAGTAACGTCAGCAGCGTCACCACCCGGCGGTGGCTCAGCAGCGTCCACGCGAACAGCGCCAACCCGAATGCCCGACGCCCCCGAAGCTTCTCAGCGTCGTCTGCTTCACCTTTGTTGTGATACCGACATTTTGTTTGTGCTATGTGCGCATATTCTGCAACTTATTTGTGTTATATTTAACAGAATTAACCATCTGCTAATGATTACGGGATATTCTTTTGGGGAATACTTGGCTATGCTTCCAATTAAGTGTAGTTCGCGCAGCTGACTCCTCTCCTTGTAGAGTATCAGGTGATTGTTTGCACCATGCGATTTGTCAATGTTGCCCGTCGGAGTCGATGTTTCACTTTCAATTCTGGTCGATTCCGGCACATGTTAAAAGCAAAATTGCATAAAAAATATTTCGGATTTCGCCATAGCAAATGGCCGTTTATTAGTGCTTTCAAGGGTGGGATCAGACATAATCCCCATTTTTCTGCAATTGAGCGGAGTTCCCCTTTAAAGGGATACTTCAACGAAATTTGAAATATACCCGTCGTGTTCAAAAATAGGTTGAATATGGTCCACAATATCCGTAAATGACAATCGCACGTTTGTATTTTGAACCTGGTGCCTGTATTTTTCATTATAAACGGCAAATTTGGCAAGCGCTTGGACAGCAGCCAGCGGAGAGCACGTGACATCCCCCGCAATCGTGACGTAGTTCGTCTCGGGACGAGCAAAGCTGCGGCGAGGCTGACGTCGGGAGGATGGCCTAGTCGTTCTAGCCACCGAAGCGGCTGCTTTTGTACGAATTTTGAGTGACGAGTTAATCTTCTATAATCTTGTAGAGGGACAATAGCGACTTCTGGGACTCACAAAAGAGGTTCTCGGGGAGAGGGGAGTTCCTCCTTCTTCTCTACTCTCGTGGTGACCGGAGGCGAGACAGTTAACGTCATTACCTGGCAAGGCTCCTAGACTGGCATTACAAACGAGGAGTTAGCGACATCCACCAGGTGCTCTTTGCTAATCGTTTAATTCGTTTTAAAATTCCTTCTCGTGTGTTTTTTAACAAGATATTGGTGTGTCCGATGAGATACTGGTTCTTTGAACGCATATAGACCAAAAAATAAGCGCCGAAATTTCGTTGTAGTATCCCTTTAATGTGATTTGGCTCGCCGGAAGGGAATATGCTGACATGTTAACTCTTTACTCCCATTTGTTTGCGGTGAGAGACATTACTGGAATAGAATTCGACAAATTGCTCGCTGCTCGCCTCAATAGGGTGAATATGTCTATGCTGGTGTCTGAAGACATGGGCTGTCTTGGGAGCCACCATTACAGACATGGTGCTCACTTGGTTCAGACAAGAAACATAGCTCGTTCTGTGCTTAGCTTTCTGCGCTTCATGAAACCAATGCCAGTTCAATTTAGAGAAAGTGTGGATATGTACGCTATTCCTGAACAATTCTCAACTTTTCCTCACTGAATATGCACCTCACACTGGCCATCGGTGGTTATCGTGAATGCCAGATACTCCCCCTATGAATCATACTGCAGTGGCACTGTCTTGTTGCATGCTTCCAACTGCATGTCCGTGCAGGTTGACCACCCAACATTTGCACAGCAAACAAACATCAATGCACTCATACTCAAGTTTGTCAATCTGGCTTCCCTGCTTATTTTGGTATAAAAAAGGGGAAAGGAGAAGCAAGACCACGCTTTCACTATTGTGCAAGAAACCGTGAGTCAGATCACTATACAAGTACTTTGTAGCTAGGGTTCTGCATTTTCCGAGTTTATTTCTAAGCAGAACCGAAGGTTTTTTTTTAGTTGGTTTTTATCATAAATTCGGAGTTCTTTGCAGCTTGCTTTTACGGTACATAAAGTTTTTTGTCTTTTTCAGTGAAGGAAATAAAGGGTAGAAAACAGCGCTTTGTAAATTTAGTAAAAAACCTCTTCAATGTGAGACGCATTAGATTATGGTCATGGGAGGCTCCCTGATTTTTATAAGGAGCTACACGGCATTCTTTTGTAAAGCCTACAAACAAATGTTTAAATTAAAAATGGCTCCTTTTTGCCCACAACGCGCGAACAGGTTACAGCGACATTGCAGGCCAACTGTTTACGGAAAGTGTAAAGAGCAGCGGCTCTCAATGTCACGCTGGCCCACGTCACAGTCTCCGCAACTGCGCCAGGAGGCCTCGGCCTCGCGCTGCAGTGTGTCGTTGTTGTCTATGGGTGGCACAGGCGGCTCCTCATTGTTGTGTGATTTGCACACAACGGCTTTGGCAAGCCACGGTGATGCGGCGCGCCCTGAGCTCTCTATTATGCGACACGATGCGCACCTTGCGTGGCAATGCCATTTCGATGTGTCCTCTGGTGTGCCGCATGCTGGAATAAGCTTCCTAGCTAGAACGTGTCCTGGCAAGGGTCAATGTGGGCAGCGTTTTGTACACATGTGCAGACGCACAGTGGCCATATTAAAGGTGAGGAGGATGATCTGCAGCAAACGAGGAGCGAGGAGGAGGAGGAGGGGGAGTGGGGAAGCATGCGTGCAGGAGAACTCCGTGTGAGAAGACAGGGAAGACTGCGAGGTTGATAGTGGTTACGACCAACAACAGACATCACAAACCCCATAAAGCGTCCATAATACAGCTATCGCTGGAAAAATAAAGCACAAAACTTGTTTGAAGGTTCCGGGAACATATAATTACCGGTCGGGTTCATGACAACCAGCAGTCCCGAAAATGCTGAATCTTTCGGATAAATTCGAACCGACAAAAGTTTTACAAGCATGTGCTTTTTTTTCTTTTTTTATCGGATTTGTTTGAAAACGCAGAACCCTACTTTTAGCTTTGAACCCTGAAAATAAAAAGATGCCTTGATTAATAGTACTTGTGAGGTGATTGGCTTGAAAGAATCTAGATTTGTCCTAGTTAAAGTCTCTTATAATTTCGTCATTTGCATTCAAACTGTATGTAAATATGAGGCCTACACAGACATCCCAACTCTTACCAATGTAAAACCTTTCGGCAGAGTTGGAGGAATCCAGCAAGTGCTCCGTCAGCTGCTTGGTGACGCC
This sequence comes from Ixodes ricinus, assembly GCA_037355805.1. Lineage (NCBI taxonomy): Eukaryota > Metazoa > Arthropoda > Arachnida > Ixodida > Ixodidae > Ixodes > Ixodes ricinus. The sequence goes on along the minus strand of JAZHYW010039314.1, from coordinate 17,277 downwards.
AAGAAGAACCGAGTGCATATATTCGCATGCCTGGCCGGACACCACGTCGTAGTTCTCCAGATTAATCAATGGAGAAGGTCCCTTGAAGCCGTTCACCGTTGTTTCATAGGTGACCGCATACTTCATGTCCCGCAGAACGAGCTCGTGGGTGCGTTCTTCGATTTGATGTGCCTCTGGAAACCGCATGGCACCTGGTAAGAAATATACCACAATAGTAAGAGCAAGTGAGCAAGCAGACTGGGTGAAAGAAAAAGTAAAACATGCTGGGCGCAAAGCTCTTAATGTGACATGCATAATTAAATATTTACCTTCCAAGTGTTCCCCAGCAACCATGCACCATGGGCAACCGAAGTACCCGTTGAACTGTACTTGATTTTGTACTGCGGCACGGGCTGGAGCATCGAGGCAACAACAGACAGCATAAACTTTGGATGACACCATTTGTGATTTTGCTTGCCAAATGATGGGATCCATGCTTGACAGATGCTCCACAAACTTGCCCACAAAAAGAGACATATCTGGATGCTTCGCTCCAAACCAGATGCCAGCGACACCACTGACTGAGAAACGGTCCGGAGCAGGCACTTCGTTGATGACAAACTGCAGTGGCCAGACAGAGGCCTTTGAAGACTTGAAAATCGGGCTTCCATCTGTATTGAACGTCATTGTCAAGTCTCCCCACTGCAATGCTCCACTGGCTTTCATTTTTCTGTAAACACTCCCATCGGTTATGTCCGATATCGTGTCTTCGGGATTGCTATTCAGCCTCTCCAAGTTGCTGTACAGCTCATCTGACGTCTTGCTGACGACTTGACGCACTTGGTCCGACACGTCGAGGATTGTAAAGAAGTTCCCTTTACTGCGAAGCTCCGAGATTGTGGTACGCTTCTGACACGTTGTGCAGATAATCGTGGAAGTCCCATCCTCCGGTGTCGGAAGGAAGCCTTCGCAAAACTCGCAGTAGTAGTAGTCTGTTGAACGCTTCAGTTTAGATGCCAACAGCTTCCGGAACAGGTACTTCGTTCGGGGAAGCACTTCCATTCCGCATATACGGTTGATCATTAGCAGCAGCTTATCTAAGCCGCTCCACGTCAGGTTCTCGGACGTCACAAAAGTCATCACCATAGCTAGTACCTCTGCCTTGCTGATGTTAGATATCGGCAGAATCGCATGCTGCAAGCTTTCGAAGCAGCAGGCCACAATCTCCGCGGCATCGACAGTGGAGTCTTCATCAAGTGTGTCGTCGAGCAGGCCATCGTCCCAGTTGTCAGGCTGCGCGCCGTTGCTGCCTACCTCGCCGAACTGGGGTCCACCTTCAGACGAACCTGCACCGTCTTCCGTTGCTTCTGCAGCTACTGCACCAGTCACATTTATTGTGCTCTCGGTTTCGCAATCTGTAGTTGAGGCTTGATGCTCTTCCGCAGTCTCGTCAGGTGTACGGGCCAGCCTACTTCGGAAATGCCGTGTTGACGACGGAACGATGAAAGCTTCATTAGGCTCCAAGTACTTCTTCCTTGACCGTTTCCGCGGTTGGTTTGACATAGCAAACCTAGAACAGCACGAGACTCCGTGCACAACCTCAACTCGGCTAAGCGAGTCACGAAGAAGAGCATGCAGACGCTCGACTCAACTCGACTTCAAAGCGTACCTGAGCCAACGTTGACTCGCGGCATGAATAGCCAACATAATACATTCATTCGGGGATGTACATTGCTCAAAAGTGAATGGTGGACTGATAAGAATTATTCATGTCAGTTTAAGTGAAAGCGATGGTTGTTTAAGTGTTTTCATGTTTACATGAAAACATTTGGTTTCCATACCTGGGTGTCATGACTAGAGGGCGCGCTATGTCGCCCATAAGTGAAGTTGATTAGTCCCGGTCCCGCGCGCATACGAATATGCTCTTCGTGCTTTGATGCAGAAGCTCTTCGGTGTACCTCATTGTTTTGAGAGCAGAAGTTCTTCGGTGTACCTCTGTGTTTTGAGAGCCTAGTAGCAGCGCGGCAGCGCTAGTGATGTTTGCTCATGTGCGCTATGTGGAGGATAACCTCAAGGCGGTCGTGTCCGTGACGCTGATCCGAAACTTCAGCCCCAAGAACGTTTCGGATTACGACAAGGCGCACCTGTACGAGACCTACTGGAGGAGTCCCCAGGGAACAGAGGAAGGGTATTATTCAGCCCTAATTCTGCAGGTGGAAGGTGAGACACTTTTCAATATGAGTTCAGCTATACGCGCTACGTCGTGCACCTCGATCGGTAGCGGATTTACGCACGACGCGAAACTCGTGAAGCACGACTGGTTAGAACGAGTTAGCGAATAAATTGTTTAGGAAGAAGGGAAAGTAGGAAAACCGGGTGTGGTGCAGTGGTAAGATGTTGGACTTTCACACGGCGGTCCCGGGTTCGATTCCCCATCGGGGCGTGTTTTTTTTTGTTTTTTTTGAGCATTTTGGTTGTATTTGTCTTTTTGGGTCGGGTTCAATCCCCAATGAAGCTTACTTTTTTTTTCTAGAATATTTGTTTTTGTTGAACATTTGGCGATATTTACAACATTTTTTTTAACAATAAACACACAAAAAGAAAAAAAAAGAATGTTGACAAGTTTTGCTGAACTAAGTATAAGTAGGACGGGACTTTCTTTTCCGGAGGTGCAATCGGGGACAGCGGGGCTTGGGTTGCCGGCTGGACGGGCATGTGGGTTAATAGGGCGGAGGGCTGCCTTAAGACGCTCCCTAGTGATACCCTTTTTGTGACACTAAATTCTAAACTTTGCACCCCAATCCACGTATGGAAAGAGACTAGTTCTAATTCAAAACATGGAAAATTACAAAATAATTAGCAATTCAGTGCAGCAGGTCTCATGGAAAATGTGTAAATTAATCTAATTTTGGCTTTTTTATTTTTTATTTCCCCTGCCTTTTGTTTGTTGTTCTACGAAGCTTCGAGATACAGACGAGCTGATACGTCCTAAGGATAGTTGCATTGATATTGCACTCTTGATGAGCTGTACTCGTGTGATGGACAAGCTCAGGTCATCTTCCGCGCTGAAAGGGTTAATCAATGCAACTTTTGATGTTTAGTGATCATAAAAAACGCATTTAATAGATCACTATACTTTTAATATTGAATATGTGGCTTACACGACTTACTCTTTTTGTGTATCGTGACGTCGCAATGGAAAATAGAGCATACCTGAACAGCCGATTATGTGGTGGTCTTCGTGCAGCAATAAGCAAAAATTCTGAGCAGCAAATATCCTTCCTGCATTGATGAGCAGTCGATGATAGAGTCTCAGTAAAAATCTCACAACTTAATTTCTTGTTTTTTTCTAAAACAGAAAGTAAGGAGGATATGATCCAGAACCTCCTGAAGTCCAGAGGCACTGCTCTTCCTGTGATCTTTGAGGACCCAAAGACTGCCATTCAGGTGACCTTCTACCTATATGTCTCAGATTAGTAGTAATATATACATTTTCCAGGCAACTCATGCAATCTCAAGGAAGGAAAAGGCACTTGCCCAGAAGGTTGCGAGGAAAAAAGGAATGAAGGAAATTCTGGGAAAGAGAAGACAGGCGGCACCGAGTGAAACAAGTGATGATGACGACGAAGAGCTTGTGCCTCAAAAGCTGCTGATGATTGAGAAGGAGGCGAATGCTCAGCTTGAGAAGGAGCTGGAGAGAGTACGAGCAGAACTAGCGGCTTCAAGGAAGGAGTTGGAAGAAGAGCGGAGGTTAAGAGCAGCCCTTTCTTGGACGCTCCTTTCGAAGTTTGGTATGTGATAATGCTGATAAGCTTGCTTGTTAGCAATTATACAGAATGATCTCCAAGCCTCTAATTTGTGAATGTTCATACAGACGATGATGGACTCCACGTCGCCAAGGCACGCCCACCACAACAGGCAAATGTCAGCACGCTGGGGTAAGTCCTTTCCTCCTCTTTATGAGAAATGCCCCATTTGTAGCAGCTTCAGTAAATTGTGTTCTTTTATGCATCACGATTATACAACATCTCTCCTGCTTTCGTAACTACTGGTCGACATCTACAGGGCTCGACCCAGCGTCAGCACGCCCCCAGTGCTGGAAAGAAGACTGCGACCCACAAACCACAAGGTGTGGCAGCTACAAGTGGCAGCCAGCTTGGGCAAGTTCTTGAGCCTTCCTTTCAGAAAGGAATTACTAATTTTTTTATTTTCTAGTCGTGCTTCTTTGGCGCTTTAGGAATTAAACCTTGTTCACGGTTGAATGAGCTTGTCATCAGTAATATCTCCAGCTATCATATCTTCCTATCGGCATCTTGACAGGGCTCGCCCCAGCATCAGCAAGCCTCCCAGTGCTGGAAAGAAGACTACAACCTACAAACCACAAGGGGCGGCAGCTGCGAGTGGCAGCCAGCTTTGGCAAGTTCTTGAGCCTTCCTTTCAGAAAGAAATTATTTCCTTTAGATTTCCTCGTCATGCTTCTTAGGTGCTTTGGGAATGCAACCATACTTTCTTAGGTTTAGCAAGCTTGTCATCACTAACATCTTCTGCTTTCATATCTTCCAATCGTATATTGTGACAGGGCTCGACCCAGCGTCAGCATGCCCCCCAGTGCTGGAAGAAAGACCTCGGCCCACAAACCACAAGGGGCGGCAGCTACAACTGACGGCCAGCTTTGGCAAGTTCTTGAGCCTTCCCTTCAGAAAGAAATTATTTCCTTTAGATTTTCTCGTCATGCTTCTTAGGTGCTTTGGGAATACAACCATACTTTCCTAGGTTTAGTGAGCTTGTCATCACTAACATCTGCTGCTTTAATATCTTCTGATTGGCATCGTGACAGGGCTCGACCCAGCGTCAGCACGCCCCCCAGTGCTGGAAAGAAGACTGCGGCCCACAAACCACAAGGGGTGGCAGCTACAAGTGGCAGCCAGCTCGGGCAAGCTCTTGAGCCTTCCTTTTCTGAAAAATCAACACTGCCATATGTGCTTTCCTATGCTGATCAGCTGCTTGGACGAATGAGGCATAGTTTTCTTGGTGTTATGAGCTTGTCATTGACAACATTTTTCTTCCTTTTATATATACCAGTCAGCCGAGTCCTGGGGCTCTGGGGCAAGTCATGGGCCCCCTATTGAAGCCTTGGTGAGAACTTGCTATTTATCTCTGATGCCCCTGCAACTAGGTGTCTGTTTTTCTAACCTGGATTTGCATTACAGTCTAAAACATGTTTCTGAGAGGCCTAAATGTATAGCAAACTTACAGGTATTTCAGACATTGTACTATCAAAAATGTATCAAAACACCTTGCTAATTGTGTAGTCCACATTGCAAGCTGATAAATTTGCACCCTGTTGTGCCGAGTCAAAGGAGAGAATCTTTTACTGGTGCTCGAAGGAGTTTGCTTAGTAGAAGCAGACCATGCAAAGGCATGTGGCAGGGATGTATTTCTGCAATTTTCCTGTTCGACAGCAGGTGTCACATGACACAATGTGGCGAGTGTCCAGTGAGGGCTTGGTGACAATAGAGAGCATGGTTCAAAATTGCGCTCAAAGAGACGAGGACGAACGAGAAGGAACACAGAACACAGACAGGCGTGCACTCACAACTCTGTTATATTAAGTGAAGAAAAGAAAGATGAAGAACAATTTTTTGGGTGTATCTTAAAACGTCCCACTCGCATTTGAACCTTGCACATTTCGTCCCATTCTCATTTGGTCCTTCTCGTTTGAACCTTATAAGATCCGAATCGTGTTTTTCGCAACTGGGCCCACTCTCATTTCGCCCGTTCGCGCTACGACCGAATGGCGCTAGTTCGGCATGCTTCCAACGTCGTTATGCCTTCGCGACTTTGTTGATGAGCCTTGCCTTGCTTGGGCCCCCAACATACCATCAGATATATGTTATGTGTAGAGGTACGCACTGAGAATCGTACAATGACGCCTGCTTCCCTTCCTCGAAACAAACTGAAAAAAAAAGCGATGAGCATTTAATTTGGAAATTTTGTTTGAACAGAAATAACATACATTATAGAAGTGGTGGCATTGTCCCAAGTCGAGAGACCTTAAACAATGTGACATTTCGGAATATGATCTGGCTGCGATAAATAGTTCGTCTGTTTTATTGTTAGCTAGTAGCTTTTCATGACGACCTCGACACGCTGCTAAAATCCTTAGCAAAGAGAGTATGCCGGTAGCGTGGCACACACACACACACACGCACAAAATATATCAATGTATTTATCAATATTACCCGAAAAAAAGAACACAATTTTGGTATGGAAAGATTCAAGTGCGACGGGTCAAAGCGAGATATTTTTGAGAATGGCTTTTTTGAAAAGGGCCAGGTGAGAAGGGCGAAACGGGAACGGGCCCAAATGAGGAGGGTTGAAATGCGAAAGACGAAACAGGAAAGGGTCAAATGCTACGGGTCAAAGCACGAAGATCTTTTTGAGAATGGTTGTTTTGAGAAGGGCCAAGTGAGAAGGGCGAAACAAGAACGGACTCAAATGAGGAGGGTTGAAATGCGAAGGACGAAACGGGAGAAGACCAAATGCGACAGGTCCAAGAGAGAAGATCTTTTTGAGAATGGTTGTTCTGAGAAGGGCCGAGTGAGAAGAGCGAAACAAGAACGGGCTCAAATGATAACCACCCCAATATTTTACAGGGGACACCGGCACCAGGGGGTAAGCAGTTCAGTCACAGTCAAATGTTCGCAAGAAGGCAACTTCTTGCGAACATTAGACAATAGAGAGGTTCTGCAGGGATGCTGGATGATGTTGAGGAAGGCTCTTGTGCTCAGGACCTCATTTGTTCTTGCTGTCTGCTGAAAATCATCATGCTTGTGCTACTTCAAAATTATTATGGACGATTGTGGCATCTATGCATGGAAGCAAATTTATTGCACGCATGGGTGATCTGTTCGGTCCAACGAAGTTTTCTTTGCTGGCAACTCATCTTGGTTGCAACTGGTTTCATAGTGAGCATGTTTTCGCAGCATTCTGGGCACGCAGCAGAAAACCATGCTGGGGACCGTGGCAAGGACCAGGACAAAAATGTTGAGGCGGACCTCGGGGAGGATCTTGATGAGTGCGTCGACTGGGACGCCGCCGACTGGGACATCGACGAAGATGTTGGAGGCGACGTCAGAGGCCACTTCGCAGAGGACGGCGGAGATGGAAACGACATCGATGAAAACATTAGAGATGGCGCTGCAGATGGAGACGCCGTTGGCGAGAACCATAGCTCTTCTACTCCACTTTTCCAAGTGCAGGAAGGACAAGTAAGTATCTTTCTTGAGTCAGTTGTGCATTTTTTATTAAAATGATAAATGAAACCCCTTGCACTTCTACATTATTTTTATTGGGCAGTCTATGCAGGTGTACTGATTGATTGTATGGAATATATAACAGGACTGAAATAGTTTTTCAGACAGCATATCATGTATCTGTGCAGTCTGCTTTCATGCACAGCTTTCGAAGTTCACCATGTGAAGCGAGCGCAGGTAGGTTGCAGCTACCCACGCATGCTCAAAATATACATTTCCACATGCAAAACTTAACTAAACAATTCTTTCAGTTGTGCTTCAAATAATTCAGGACTACGACAATTGACAACTTGCTCTGGCAGGGTGTTCCACTCAATAATAGTCCGACAAAAGAAAGAGTATTTAAAGACATCATTTCTGTACTGGTAAGGTGCAATTGCTTTAGAATTGCTCGTTCTTTTGGAGCGTGATGTTGAAGGTGACATGTACACTGCAGGGTTAATCTTTGTCAAGCCATTAGCCACAGCGAATAATTCCTTTAATCTACACACTTTCCTTCTTTTCTCTAAACAATCAAGCCGCACTTCATTTCTCATTGCCGTAACTGACTCGGTGCGCCTATACTCAGAAAAAACAAACCGAAGTGCCAGATTCTGTATCCGTTCAATTTGCGCAACCTGCTGCTTCCTGTATGGGTCCCATACGCACCCCGCGTATTCCAAAATTGGACGTACATAACATTTATACGCAGCTAATCGAACGTCTCTATTTGCATGTCTAAGATGCCTTCTAAGAAAGCCTAACTTCTGATAAGCCTTGGCGCATATGTAATCCACGTGACTATTCCAGCGCAGGGTATTAGCTAAAATAACTCCTAAATACCTAAATTCTTCTACTTTATTAAGTTCAATGCCGCCTATAGAATAGCGGAAGTCTAAGACCTTTTTTTATTTGTAATACAGCAAGAGACAGTTTTATCAAAATTAATTACCATACCCCATTTCTTACTCCACGAGAATATTTCTTCCAGGGACTGGTTGAGAATTTCCTGTTCCTGAACTGTAGCCACTTTTGAAAAAACCATACAGTCGTCTGCAAACAATTTAACTTGAACCGAGGGAGGGAAATTTGTTGCTATATCATTTATATAAATTAAAAATAAAAGGGGCCCTAACACTGATCCCTGGGGTACTCCTGAGTAAACTGCTAACGGAGGAGAGCAAACTTTATTACAGCTAACATACTGCATTCTTCCTTCTAAATAAGAACTTATCCAAGATATCAAAGCCTGATTTAATCCCAATAAGTTTAATTTTTGTACTAATTTGTCATGGGGTACCCGGTCAAATGCTTTAGAATAATCCATAAATATTACGTCAACCTGACTTCGTTCGTTTATTGCTGATGCAAACGCATGTGTGCACTCTATTAGTTGCGTGACTGTCGAAAGACCCTGCCGAAACCCGTGCTGGTGTTCATACAGTAAGTTATTTTCCTCTAAGTATTTATTTATATGTTTAGAAATTATGTGTTCTAAAAGTTTGCAGCATGTCGTTGTTAACGATATCGGGCGATAATTTTGAATGTCCATCTTGTTTCCGGACTTGTAAATGGGCACAATTTTCCCACTAAGCCAGTCTTCTGGTAACTTGCTCTGAAAAAGGGACGCTTGAAAAATTAAATATAAATACCGCGACACCCACTCTGCATATCGTCTCAGAAATGCGTTGGGGATATTGTCAGGTCCGGATGCTTTTTTATCGTTTATATTCAAGAGTAGATTAAAAATACCACTTTCTGACAAAACCAACTCTGGCATTTGCGCGTCGTTGGGTGCGACGACAGGGTCCACCGGTGGGTCACGTGACACCGTAAAGACAGACTGGAAGTATTTGTTGAATTCTTCCGCAATTGCAGAAGGACAAGAGACAACTTCATTATTGATTAACACTTGCGCAATTTCTTCCCTCGGAGTCGAAAAGAAACGCCAAAAGTTCTGTGGGGATTCCCTCAAGAACCGTGAGAGCACATTACCACAGTAGCTTTCCTTTGCTTGCGTCACAAGATCCTTTAACTGTCGTCCTAAATTCGCTATCTCAGTGGTGTTTCTAACTTTATTTTTTCTTCGGCGTTTTATCTTTCGTTTTAGTTGCAGAATTTCCCTCGTGATCCAAGGATGCCTCCTTTGTGCTCTCACTTTCCTTGAAGGAACAAAACGACATATACAGTGGGATACAATGTTTTTAAACTTTCTCCACAGCTCGTTGACATCAGTTAGATGACTGAAATAATCAAAATGCTCTTCTAAGTAGTCAAGAACAGACACATCATCCGCGTTTTGGAAATCGTGAACTACATTTTCGGAACGGGTATTTTGGGATGTTTTTTTCAAGAGTTGCGATGAAAATACCAACATCTTATGATCTGACACTCCATCTATAATATCAATCTCGTCCACTTCAACCATATTGCTAACAAAAAATAAGTCTAACGTTGCTTGACCAGTATTTGTTTCTCGGGTCGGACCGTTCACTAACTGTCTCAGGTTGAAACAAAAAGCAATATCAAGAAGCAGTTCTGATGACAGTACCTCATTTTTACCCACTTGGCTAGTTGTCCAATTAATACCGGGCAGGTTAAAGTCCCCTGTCAAAATAATTTTAGCTTTGTCAGTAAATTGTAGAGCCATGTAGTCGTATAAATCTTCTAAAAACTTTGGCGCGGTATTTGGGGGCCTATAAACGGCACCTATATTAAATGTATTTCCATGGATTGTTACTTTACACCATAATACCTCACCGTTGATAAGGCAATTTATTGGAACCAGATCTACCGTGTCTTTAAAAATGATAGCCACACCCCCGCCTCTTGATCCTCTGTCTTTCCGAATCATTTTGTATGGAGGTGGGACAATTTCATTGTCCCCAATACCATCGTGCAGCCATGTCTCCGTAATAACAACAATGTGAGGGTCATGAAACAACAAGATCATTTCCAGTATGTCTACTTTATTTAATATACTTCTAGCATTGAAGCTCAATATCTTAAACGATTTCAGCGGGTGCTTACTAACTGATTTGTGGCGTCACTTATTATTAGGGTGAGCTTGCTGTTTGTTTGCTTTACACATCTGCCCATTTATGTCGTCCCACACAAAAATATTGTCGCCAATCTTTATCTTGTCATGAATTAGGAAAACGTTTTCTCCGTTATCACGGTGCCGCTTGCTGCATTCCCACAACTTCTTGCGCCTTTGAAGTGTCACCCAGGAGTAGTCGTGTTCCATTGTTATCTTACTCCCTTTGAGTAGTCTGCGTTTCTTTAGAAGACCTTCTCTGTGCATTTTTTAAAAGCTTAACAAGAAATGTGGGGATCTTAATAGTGGTTTGAATTTAACTGCTCTCTGTGATTTAAAAGTGCATGTATCACAGGCTGTGCAACAATGTTCTAATCTTTTCAGATTCATGTGGGGTCAAATATTTTTATACTGAAAAAAAAATTCGAATTCGTATTTGATGCGAAAACAGACTCGAAGTGCGTTAAGGACGCAGCAAGGACCGTGTGGTCCACAGCAGAACTCCTCGAGCGCAGCGTCAGTGGGAAACCATGTAAGAGGTACCTGAAACTGGGTGCCTTGGGCAAGAAGAGAATGACCCCAGAAAAGAAAGGGGCTGTTTTGAGTGAGTGGTTTCATAGCTCAATTTTCTAAGCAGCTCGCAACTGTTTCGAGTGTAGAAATTGAAAGCTCTATGCTCATTGTCACCTCCATATAAAAGCATGTTTCACACTAAATTCATATGTGCCATGAAGTCGTCAAAGCTTGGCTAAGGGGTTTCTCCTCCAATTTTTTTCATGGTCTCTGATTTTCCTTGTACTTGGTTCAACACACCGATAGACACGGCTGAACTCAAATAAAATTTTGTCTCGAAGTCATTCAGTTTTCAAGCATGGGGTTGCACCGTTTTATTTTTTTCAAACTGAAAGCCACTACGGAAAACACTGAAAAAGTGATGTTCGTAAGAGGCATAGGTTCGGTGTTTGGGCGGTTGATCTTGTTCCCAACTGATGACATGAAGTTTCATGGTGTGAAACAAATTCTATTGAATCCCATTCCAATCTTGACTAGTAAGCAGCACCAAACAAATCCGCGACGTGCTCTATTTTTAGACTGCCCTCTCGGCCTGCACGTTGGTGTGTCCGTAATGTCACGCTACTGGAAAGCGCAGGAACTTTTTAATGTTTTGTTTTAGCAGCATTTCTATTCACTTTTTCTCTATTATTATCCCGAGTCTCGAAAAGGGCAAGGACCGTGTATTCAGGAAATGTAGTTGGTTCGGGTAGCCCAAAAATTCAGGGAGTACCCCTTAAAGCACCCTTGTTCAAGGTTATTACAAAGAGGGGCATATCAGCAAATTTTAAATTTCTACAGAAGCAAAACAACGATGACGACAACAAGAACAAAAATCGCATGCTGTCAGAACTAAGATAGTAGAAGCAACCAAAAACACAGGAAAGCTATGCTGCGCATACAAGATAATGGAATTCCTGAAAATCACACGTTCTGTGATAGAAACGAGCATCTCTGGAAGATTGTTGCAGTCCACAGTAGACAATTTGCTATTTTCCCAAGCGCCCCGGCCCGCGCGCGAGGAATTGTGGGAGAGATTGTCCCTCGCCTGGCCGCTCCACCTTGAGATCGCATTGCCGTGTCGCTTGCCTCCTCTTAATTCTCTGTTTTTCGATTTCATTACCTGTTTTTATCTGTTCCAGTGTATTTTTTATTGCTTCTAAGTGTTTCTATTCTCTTCTGCGAGTGATATTTCTTGTATATATATAGTATTTGTGTCTTTATTTTTCCTTTTTCGACGGGAGTGCCGACGGACAACACGCCGCTTCGCCTGTCGTTCCCCGGGTGAGTACTACCGTTGCTACCGATTCCTATCGCGCTGTTAGCTGTTCATTTTGGTTCAATTTGACCCGCGTGCAGTCAAGACGAGCCGTTTATGAACATCCACGCACATGTCATAGGGGTAGGCAGAGCTCTGAATCAACAATCGCGACGCGAGAGCCGAGTGCGCTGTGATTTGGCCGCCCGCGCTCGCTCCGTGGACTCTCACTGTAGCGTATGCCTTCGAGTGCCGCTTACTTGACCAAGATACAGCACGCCGCTTTGTCGCCGCGAATCATTTGTCCGAATGCCTGCGAAACCGTAACACCGTTCGGCATATCCAATGCTGCGGCGCGTAGTTGTCAGCCCTTGAAAAAGGGTGTTTGCAACTGACAACCGCTTAGCAGGTAGATTAAAAAGGCATACCATAAGCGCATACAAGCCGTGGCGTTGGGCCACCGGCGCTTGCGAAAGGCTCGCGTAGCAACACGCAGTTGTCAGGCGCCGCAGCGTTGCATATGCCTTAGCTTCGCAAACATTCGGACAAATGATTCGCTGCGACAAAGCGGCTTGCTGTATGTTGGTCAAGTAAGCGGCACTCGAAGGCATACGCTACAGTGCGAGTCAACGGAGCGAGCGCGGGTGGCCAAATCACAGCGCACTCGGCTCTCGCGTCGCGATTGTTAATTCAGAGCTCTGCCTACCCCTATGACATGTGCGCGGGTATTCATAAATGGCTCCTCTCGACTGCACGCGGGTCAAATTGAAACAAAAGGAACAGCTAACAGCACGATAGGAATCGGTGGCAACGGTAGTACTCACCCGGGGAATGACGTGCGAAGCGGCGTGTTGTCCTGTCGGCACTCCCGTCGAAAAAGACAAAATAAAGAGACGAATACTATATATATACAAGAAATATCTTGCGCAGAAGAGAATAGAAACCCTTAGAAGCAATAAAAGATACACTGGAATAGATAAAAATATGTAATGGAATCGAAACACAGAGGATTATGAAGAGGCAAGCGACAAGGCAATGCGATCTCAAGGCAGAGCGGCCAGACGAGGGACAGTCTCTCCCACAATTCCTCGTGCGCGGGCCGGGGCGCTTGGGGATTTCGCAAAAGGTCTATTGAGAGAAGTAGGAATGAGTTGTTAAATTCATTAGTTGAACCGGATATGCGCTGAAAGTAGTAGGAGTTGACATGACGACCGCGCAGGAGTTTGAAGGAATAAACTTCTGATAGTGGAATGATGGTGATAAGAATTGTGGATTAAGCAAAGAGTAAGAGTAGATAAATCTAGGTTTGTTTTTATTGCAAATAGATCTCTAAAATTGTAATTTGACAAGATGTAGCTGGGTGCTTGATTTTGGACGGCTTCATTTCGTTTCACAGTGAAACGGATACTACTAAACTGTTATACAGCGCAGTGTCAATCAGCTTTTATAATTCCAATTGTTGTTTTCAGATATGTACAGGAAGTACATCCAGGACAATCCCTCCGTGAAGGAGATAGCCGTCCTGGCCGACAAAGAGCTCTCTCCTGACAAGAAAGTGGCTGCTGCCGCAGAGATGAGGGAAGCTCGTCTCAAGAACATGAACAAGTACATTGCTGAAATGTGTAACGACCAGCAGAAGAAGTAAGTTGGGTGTATTACCTATAGTGCCAGCGTTCATTTGCATATTAATTTTCCCTATAAAGTGTGGAAAGAAACGCCATGTATGTTCTATGTTAAAATCCTGACTTATATAATATTGAGGATAATTTGACTTATAAGTAGGATTTTGTGATAACCTGCTCTGGTTGTAAACCTTTGGGTGCAGTGCAAGCAAACAGATACGTTAGCACAGCATATCTGTTCCCGGTGTACACGTTTTCCTGGCTGTTATGTTCATGAGCACCAGTCCTGTTGAGCTCAAATAGGAATATCTCCATTAATTTTCCGTCTTTTGCGTTTGCCTTCCCATTGTTTCATCCGAAAATCTGCCTACGCAGCCAGGCAACACGTTGGGTTGTGGAGTAGCCAGGTTTGGCCCGAGATGGAACGACAAAAGACTGTTAAAACATGCAAAATTTATATTCTGATTCATTATCTTTCTTATGTTTATGATGAAAGTTGTATTCTAGTCTCCCTGCATTTTTAATCTTTCTACCTCTCTATGAAGGGTAAAAATGCAGTACTTCAGGACAAAATATTCTAGATGCAATTATGACTGTATTAACGGCGATGAAAACTGAAGGTAGTTGGTTGTTTTTTTATTTTGGTCATAAGCTGTTATAACTCGGCTGTATGAGTAGCTATTAGTGTTTTGGCAACGTTTATTATTGCATTGATATTACTGCACTAGAATCCAGATAACAGTGAAAAAGATGACAGGGTCCGTCTGTCGACAAACCAATGGAGAGGGAAGCGCATTGGGTAGAGAGGAGGAGAGTAGTGAAGAACAAAGGCGAGAGGGAGGCGACATCACAGGGAAGCCTATGAGTGTGCGCGGCGCGGGGAGTGAGAACGGGTGATGTCATGGCGCAGCAGGCCGAGCGGTGGGGCGCCAGTTGCTGGGGCGAGTCTGAACTGTGCGGAGCATGTATGCCTTGGTTTGGAAAAAAATTAAAGGAGGACCCATTGGTGGATTCTTAAGAAATGCGTTAGCATTACCCTTGGGAAACGCCACACGTGACCCTTTTTGGGAAGTGCTAACACTGACCCTGTAACGAAGCCATAAAGAGGCAGCAAAAAATGGAGGAAGCCAAAGAGTAAGCCAGGACAGAAAAGTGAAGGGGTATCGTTAGCATTTCCCAAAGGGGGTTATGTATGGAGCGTCCCAAGCGTCATGCAACACATTTCCTATTAATTAAGTACAAATTTTCAGGGCTTTGTATACAAGAGCAAGTCAAACATGCTAAATTACCAGTCCGGTTTCTATTCTGCTTTTGAACTTGCAGGGACAAACTTGCCCGGGCACTTTTCGTGGAGGAGAGTGAGGTAAGATCATTAAGACTTTAATGGCCAATTTCTCGTGAAGGGTTGGAAGAAGGTTAATTTGAGACACTGTCATAAAGCTAGGTGGGGGGGTCGAATTTGGGTTTCTTTAGATATGCTGCATGCCTTAAAGTGCTTTAAAGGGCCCCTCCAACAATATTTAAGCATCTGCTTTTTTTGCGCTTTCTGCCTTTTTAGCGGCTTGGGAGACACTGGGAACAAAAACGTAACCACAAAATGATAGTGTTTCTTATATTAATTTGACAAGGTGCAGAACACTTGGATGTACGGTGGCGCTGTGTGGTGCTAAACGCAAGCGACTGTTGACGTGGAGTAACCTGTTTGTCAGTGACCAGAGTCATCAAACGTTTCTCTCTGGGCATGGAACAATATGTTTGATTGTGTTCACCGTCCTTATTCTGTATAGAAGTTGTTTATGTTGAGTTTTGAGAGCGTTGAACTAAACAGAGTTTGAAAACTGTGTAAACAACAAGAACAGAACATAGTTGACTTGCCTCCCTGAGGAGCAGTGCCATGATCCCACCATTGGAGGTTCTTGATATGTCATGGAGTCTGTTCTCTTGCTTGATTTTGTCATTTTAAAATTCCCATAACTTCTGGAATAATGTGAATTTTGTAATGAAAATTGTTCCCTCATGTTACTACATTGTCTGAGGCCGGCCTCACCGCAAGTTTCAACCAGTAAAAAGATTGTTGGAGGGGCCCTCTAAATATTACACCGGAAAAGAGATTTTTTTTCCTAAAAGTTTTGGAGTCGAAACTGGCATATATTTGGGCTTAAAGGTATCTCGTCATATTTTAGAAAATCCGTTTAGATTTTGATCTTAAAACTTGTACATTATGTCTACCTTGTGAGGGGCAGTTTCGTAAAGCCTTCAGGTGTGTTATCCAACTAAAAATAAAACAAATAATACTTTTTAGTAAAATGGCCCCAAATATGCGTGTTACACCAACAACCGTTACCCGATTCGGGCACAGGCATGGGAAATGGCTTGGCCGTAATGTAGATGTATGAGCAGGCTGTCCGATGAACTAGGACTTTTGGATTATCGTAAGTGCTATAGCCAAAATACCAAAACTTCTGTCATTTTGGGTGGTCGTGTTTCAATTCAAGCATCATAACATCAATACTTATTTGTAATTTTCAGTTATCCTAGTTGGTTGCACAATCTAATGTGTAGGGAAGATCTGTACCAAAGTTGCACTGAAAAATGTTTATTTATAATAAAGTTACGGGCGTTCTCAGAGCGAGAAACCTCAGAAAATCAAGTTTTGAAAAAAGCAAAACTTGTCCTCATTTTTTGAAGCTGTTATCCCTACCATGTCCAGAAATAGAGTTTTCCAATCGCTCTACAGGCGTGAATGCACAAATCCTTTCTATGTTAAGATAATTGCATAGCCCCTTTAAACCATCTCATCCTGTCCTCAAAATGTTTCTAATTACAGGAGCCCATCAGTGGTGCTTCAACCTCGGGGAGCTAAGAGAAGATTCAGTAAGTGCTATCACAACACTTCCTTTTAATACTAATCTTGCATCGTCCCTAATGGATGATGCAAGTGGCACCTCTTGAGGCAAACGAGCTTGCTTTCTAGTCTCTTGGTGAATTTGGATGGTCAATGTTCAGCAAGCTATTACCGGGCACTCGGCAATAGCATTTGCACGATCAAAATCTTGCAAGCGCGCGCCGTTCTTTGGCGAGCGGAGGTAAATTTCTGGCACTTTTTTCACCCAAGCACCAAACAAATGTTGCTGGTGGGTACCAGGCAATATCCGGTGTGATTGTAGCCAGATTACAAGAATAGATCAATGTCGGAATCGAACAGAAGTATCAAACTGATCTGTAGTCATTCGGCAGCCACTGATCAACCCAAATGAAGCCATTTTGAGTTGAGGCACACACAACATAAGCAAAAATCCTTTGAGAAAGAGGGCATGGGCGACAGTGCCGATAACCACCTCCCATTTTGCATAGTCGATGCCATGACTATCACCAGTTTTTTTTAGCAGAATGTTTTTTATAGTAAGTAACCTCACTTTTTCCGAGCGCCACGTGCTCAGCTTCATCGTCACAGTTTTACGTTAGCTACTTTAGTCCAACTGGCCACTCCTTGCAGTCTACCAACAAATAGTTTTGCCCTCCTAAACACCCCTT
>JAZHYW010039312.1:0-16114 GCA_037355805.1 Ixodes ricinus | reverse complement strand
TCCACCAGCTCGCGCCGCCCTCCGTTTGGTGATAGATGTAGCGTCGGCGTTCTTGTTGCCGTTAGTCCCACCCGCAGAGTCTGCCACTGAGCTGGAAGCAGACCCAAAGCCGAGTGCCTCTGCCAGTGCGAGCTCCCGGGTTGCCTGTCCACGCTCCGCCCGATGAACTGGTTGCAGACCGGTGCATGACAGCACAAGGTGTTCAATTGTCTCATCCGCCTGCCCGCACACACGGCATGCTGCAGATTCCACCGTCTGGTCGAAGCGACGGCGATACACTTGCGTTCGCAGCCCTCCTGCGCGTGACTCAAAGAGGAGCCCCAGGCTGTTGTCGTATAGTCTACTCTCTGCCGAAATTTCGTGCTTATATTGATGGTACATATATAGCGTCGACTTGGACTTGGCCGTTTCTGCCCACCGCGCTGCCTCCTCCTCTCTCACCCTGTTTCGTATCTCCATTTCCCACTTCCTGTCTGATGTAATAGTTACAGGGGTTGAAAAGAAGCCGTATTTCTTCTCTAACTGATACAGCCGCTTCCTCCAGCCAGTCTGCACTCCCGTGAGGTACGTGTAGACGAAGAGTCTCTTGGCCCACCGGCCGCGCAAGTCATGTAACGAGCGCCCTGCTGCGGCAAGACGCCGAAACACTTGCCCCGAGCGATGGAATGTCCGCTCGTGCCTTCGCGTTCCTCAGGCTACCGCTTCTTTTTCGTCGGTTTCGAAAACCATGTTTCGGGTCCTCGCCGCTGCAAAAGCTTAGCGCTGAATACTGGACTCCCCGAGAAATGCTCTGTGCTACCAGATCCTCGCGCTCCAAATCTGCGACCGGACACTCTATGCCTCCGTCATCGAACTGCCAGGCTTTGTGAGTATAGAGGAGGCCAATGGTTGCGCGTACGCAGTAATACAAAAAGCACGAGGATCCGTGCTCAACTTTAATATGCCTGCATTCTAAAAAAAAGAAATGGGTATAGTCTTGCGCTTTTTGTTCCATATAATGCACCCCAAAACATCAGTTCGACGTGCAGCGCACTGACGTCTAACCGACGGTACCAACTTTCACGAGCGGCTTGATAGCCGAGTGGTACAACTCATTAAATGGCTGAATCCTACAGCGTGCAGATCTTTTTTTTGTACAATATCGCGCGAACGCCCACCGGCCAATAGATCAGCGCCTCATCGCGGCGTGAAACAGCAAGCCGTATAGTCTCGCTGACCTGCCCTTTTACGCCGCGATAAGACTCCGATCTGCCGGCCGGTCGGCGTTCGCGCGATATTGTCCCACGATCTGGAATCGGTACGTGTTACTGACGGCAAAAAACAAATAATAATGGGGTTTTCTTGACCCTACTGCAGAACCTCGGTGTTCCTTTTTTCTGTAATCTTTGATACGTACTTCAGCTGTTTAATATGTTATACCGCGCCGTTATCAAGCCCCCTCGTAAAAGTTGGGGACGTCAGTTCGAAGTCAGTACGCTGTACGCCGACGTAAAGTTTTGGGGTGTATTACATGCACTCTTGGCGGCAGCACGTTACTTATTTCGAGTAGCAGTAACGTAGTTAAAGAGGCCCTGCCATCCTATTTAAGAGTCTACCGTTTTCGCGGTTTCCACGTCTCTTGCGGTTCGGAAAACCCAGCGGGCACGGATAGAAGAGAACTAAATATCAGTGCGTCATATTTTACCCGGACGACGCGGAAACCTCCTCCTCCTACGGGGGCGGCCCGTGGTGTCGAACGCCCGCGGCATGTGACAAAATCGTGACGTTGTTGGCCCTGGTCAGCCGAGGACTCAATCATTGAAGGGGGGGGGGAGGGGGCGGGGGGGGGGAGTATGTAAATTTTTTGGTTTCTGTTTCAAGGCGAAAGGCGAAAAGCAGTTTGTCAGCGTCATGCTCTTGGCTATGTCTCACGAACGAATGCGCTCTGCAACTATCTTTTAGATATAGGACTTGGGTACAACTGTAATATTTATTTATTTGACAGTGCGTGTTTTGAGAGCTTACGCTGATAAGAAGAACAGTAATGACTATGCTTGTTTCCAGCCTTCGTGACCATATCTCTTGGCCTGAGGCCGATGAAGCGCGCTCTTCCGCTAAACGGAAATCAAAAACTTAAAGCGCAACTCCTGTCAAAAACGAAACCAAAATAATTGACTGGTATCGCTTTAGTGGCACGAAATGTGGTCACAGACGAAATATTACGTCAAAGTGAAACCGCGTACTGCACTAAAACCAATTTTAAAGATGCGACAAGCTTCTCTTCAGCGGGCGGCAAGCGGGTTAGCTTTTAGTAAAGGAACAAAGCGGCGCAGCACCCATGTGGCGCCACGACGTCGCGGTGCGGGCACCTATTCATTGGTTGTACCGCCTACCGCAGCCCCCTCGTGTCGTCACGTCGTTGCCGGGTAGATTCGCTGGATGGATAGATGTTATTGACTGTACCCATTGTAACGGGCGGCAGCTCGCGCCACCTCACCAACGGCTGGTGAGGTGTTGTTATCCCTCTAGCAGATAGCTTTTCGGGCATGCCGCAGACGCCCAAAATCAAACTGAGCCGTGATATTTATAAAACTCCACACAATATGGAAACAAAAAAGTATAACTTGTAATTAAGGGACACTCAAGCTTAGCCCAAAGCAGTCGTAATCCCCAAATTCGGAAAATAATTACTGGAGTAGCCGCTTAGCGCGTTTACGGGCTCGCTTGGGCCCTAAGTGAGTGTCCTTTCCTCAGAGCAGAAGGGCATCAGTCTCGGTCAGGCGCTCCCAACGGGTCTTTTGTATTGCGGGAGACGGCACGTGTTCTACCGTCGCTGAAGCAATCACGAACAAAACGGCGCAGCGACTTGCGCTTTGGATGCTGCTTGACTGGTCCCATCAGCTCGTGGCGTCGACTGCGTCTGGACCTAGCTGAAACTAAGTAGCAGACACGAATCCTCGCACCCCAGGGCCCGGTTTGCCCATCTTGCGGCCGCGCGCTGCGGCTGCAGACAGGAGGGATTTTGGCGTCACGTGACCAGCCCTCACGGGGACAAAGAAGTACCTGGCGTCCCTGCCCTAATGGCGGAGAAATCCGTATCGCTTCAAGCACAGAAGCCCAATCTCGCCCGCAGAAACTGACTGCAGGACTTTCATCTGGAGTCCAATTGACCGCCCTCTTAAACTGTAGGGCGATGACAGGTAAAGTTACGGCCAGGGAAGGTAAATATGAGCCAAAATGAAGAAAAAAAAACGCGTGAGGATAAAAAGTGGTGGCAGTATATTTATATACCTACACCAGCGACGCCGGCGGCGCGCGCCTTCTGCCGTGGTCCCGAGAGTTGGAGAGCCCGGTACTCGTCGTCGCGGCGTGAAAGTTCAGGGTTCAAATCGCGCTCGGAAACTATGCCTGTTTTTTGTGTGTGTGCATATTTTGCGCGTGATCTCACTTTTTAACTGTGATCCTTTTTACGAATCATCCACTTGCACTACTGCGCCTTAGATGGCTTTTACTGTTAGTCGCACCTGTTCAATCGAAACACCGGGAAGAAAAAAAAAAGATCAAGGCAAGTTAACGCGCTAATACAATCGTTTCATAATGTTCATTAAAAGTAAACCAAGGTAACAGCATCGGTATGGTTTTCACACAAACGGAGCCGAAACAAGCATCCTTTCCCCAGCAACTACAATTTTATCTGTTTTTAAATATACAACGCTCTTGCTACGACTCCTTTCAATAACAGGAGACGCCTATTTTAGTACTAATAAACACTGCAGTTGTGACAGTTCAGAAAAAAAAGAAAAAAGAAAGACTTCCACAAAATAAGCAAAAAGAAAAAAGAAACTAGCAGCTGTGGATGCATTGATTGAGCGAAATCCTACAGGCAAAGCAGCAAGTCAAACGTCTGAGAAAGTAGAAAAACCGAAATAAAAAAATATCATACTTTTACTTGCATGGAATGTGATAAAAGGTATATTTTTACTCTTTACATTTTGCTGTGGCAATCGTTTTCTAATATTAACACATTACTTGTTGAATTTTAGTTAGAATAGCAGACTATCACAACCGAATGCAGAAATGAATCAGGCGTCGACATCATGACAACCGATCTCTGACGCAAACGCCTAAAATGGCTTTGGATCAACAAATGGGTATAATTAAGAGGAGTTGAAAAATGCGGAGGCACGTGCTCAGAAGTAGAATAAACGCGCGGCGGCAGAACCAGAGGTGCTCTGTCTCGGTTTCACCCGTAGTGGCGCAGCTTGGGTAAAGTGGCGCTCAGTACAGTGGGCGAACGCTCAAGGGTCACACACCTATTAAAGGCGTATCGCCAAGCTCAATCTTCAAGCGACGGAGTGCGTCGCACACCCACTCTAAGGTTTGTTAGTGAGTTACCTTTTTAATTGAGTAACAAACGTTTGAGTGAGAAAGATCTCAATAGGAGACTAATTCTACTTCTCGTAATTCGACTGCAGTGTCAGAACAATCCAGGTGCGAGAGTACATCTTAGAAGCACTGTAATGCTTTAAAACTCATTTTTGCACGAGATATATACATATATCTATATATATATATATATATGTAAATGTATATGTATGTATATATATATATATGTATATGTATGTATATAGCGGCTACTCAGCAGATCATAATGATATTACTATATCTATACTAGGCATGCTTAGGGCTTTCAATAGAACTAAAGAAATAAAATTTACCTTAAGTACGAGACGAAGTAATGACCTGTCAAAGTTGAACAAAATCGACCTCAGTGACGAGTTTGAACTTTTTTTAAAGAACAGTCAAATTATTAAAAATATTTGAATACGTCAAGGTGTCTTTATAAGTACCTATTAAACTAGGGGAAAAAGTTTGAAAAGTGTAGAAAAACACTAGCGCCAGCAGAGAGGCGTCAAACACGCGACCTGCGACGGCAGGCAAAAACACTAGTTTCGCCACTGTGGATTCTACGCTTCGTAACTCGTAGAATCGTAAAAATCTAGAAAACATGCGGTTTGCGCCCTCCTTCATTTGAGAAATGTCCCCAAAACATATACTTTTTTCGTGAAAATTAAAAATTAGACCGTTTCAGCTCTGCCCGATATGTGAGGTTTCATCTCAAATCGGGCAGGCTAAAAGATCCTAATTTTTAATTGTCACGAAAAAATATATGTTTTGGGGACATTTCTCAAATGAAGGAGGGCGCAAACCGCATGTTCCTCAGATTTTTTGTTCTCGAGTTACGAAGCGTAGAAGCCGCAGTGGCAGAAACTAGTGTTTTTGCCTGCCGTCGCAGGTCGCGTGTTTGACACCCTCTGCTGGCGCTAGTGTTTTTCTTATACCTTTAACCATTTCCCCCCTCATTTAATGGGTACTATAAAGATACCTTGACGTATTTAAATATTTCTAGTAATTTGATTGTTTTTCAAAAAAAAATGTCAAACTCGTCACTCAGGTCGAGTTTTGGTCAACTTTGACAGGTCATTACTTTGTCTGTACTTAAGGTAAATTTTATTTCTTTAGCTCTATTGAAAGCCCTAAGCATGCCTAGTATAGATATAGTAATATCATTATGATCTGCTGTGTAGCCGCTCCGCTACCTTCACGTAAACGTTGTGAAAAATACCAAATGTTCACACATTTCACGCGATTGCGGCTCAAATAGAGGGCATACAACCAAAATATTACATTTCTAGATTGTTGTTTCTTGTAGTCGACTAATATATCTAAAAATATTCAAGAAATAAAAATTTACAAAAATGGGGTTTTTGAGAAAATCGATTTCAAACTTTAAACATTTGTTATTTCTTACAACGTTTACGTGAAGGTAGCGGAGCGGCTAGTCAACAGATCATAATGATATTATTATCTATAATGGGCTTGCTTTGGGCTTTCTGTAGAGCCAAAGAAATAAAATTTACCTTAAGTACAGACAAAGTAACGACCTGTCAAAGTTGACCAAAAAGCGACCGGAGTGACGAGTTTGACATTGTTTTTAGAAAACAGTAAAATTCCTAAAAATATTTGAATACATCAAGGTATCTTTATAATACCTATTAAATGAGGGGAAAAGTTAAAAGGGTGTAGAAAAACCACTAGCGCCAGCAGAGGGTGTCAAACACGCGACCTGCGACGGCAGGCAAAAACACTAGTTTCTGCCACTGCGGCTTCTACGCTTCGTAACTCGAGAACAAGAAATCTGAGGAACATGCGGTTTACGCCCTCCTTCATTTGAGAAATGCCCCCAAAACATATATTTTTTCGTGAAAATTAAAAATTAGACCCTTTTAGCCTGCCCGATTTGAGATGAAACCACCCATATATTTGTGCAAAACGAATATATTAGATATAGATATATAAATATATAGATATAGATATGATATATACACATATGATGGATATATACATATAGAGCATCTTGTGCAGAAACGAGTCATGGTTAAATCTGAATTACGATTTAAGATGGTCGGTATGGGAACATACCGTGAAGGGAGCGTTTTAGCCTACAGTGTTCTTGTGCCAGAATTTGTATCATTTTTGTTTTTTTAATTACCGGGATTAACGGTTGACTAAACCGTTTACTAACCTCCAGGCCCGATTCCGGCATGAAAATAATGGTGCGATGGTAACTCAATATTCTAAAACGAACACCTTACATTGTAAAGTGGCAATTGTGTTCGACTATTGCCGTATCGGTCATTGTAAAACTCGCATCGCGCTATAAGTGCACAGATATACTCCACTTCCAAGTTCATAGCTGGGGCAGTTGTTCCCTCTGCGCGATTGTGCAGCCGAGGTGTGTTCTTGAGCGAGTAACAGGTGCTTGGAGCGTTCGCCGCGGCACACAGGAAGGTGCAACGGTGTATACTCAAGTTTCGGTGTAAAAACCAATGAACTAAAACGATTCGACGTATTTTTCTCCAACAGATACTGCACGGGCCTTGAGGTGCTGAACATCAGCAGCTTGCACACGATGGGAGAGCTCGCCGAGAAACGGACGGCCATTTTACCCCAGCTCAAGACTCTGAAGCTCTCCTTGAGCCCGACGACCGGAATTGATGATGGTTTTCCCGCTGAACTCATCGGAGCCATCGGCGCGAACCTGCAAAAGATCTCCCTCAAGGACTGTCAGCTCAGCGATGCCGAATTCAGTATTCTTCTCAAGGCCTGCAAGTTCGACAGCGTCCGGGAGCTCAGCCTTTCCCAGGTCCGGGGCTTGTCAGCTTGGAGCCTTCACGATCTGTTTGCCTTGCCCAATCCCCTCGAGACGGTGAAGTTGTATATGTGCCCGTGTATCTCCAGGCCCGACGTCAACAGCCTGCGGCACAGGGCTAAACTCGAAAACCTGGCCGTGGACGTGATTATAGATCATCACGACTGGAACTTGAGCTACTGCGGCCCTCCTATGTAAGCTAACCAAAAATAACCTCGTAGAAACGAGAGTAATAATAATACGAAGTGTACTTTGGGTTCTTTAGTTTGTTAAAAGTAGCACTTTTGTACAAAGTACGGAGTGCGACATAATAAACCTCCTTATAAAACCTCGTCTACCTCGCGCAGGCATTGCTTTTTGTTTCCCCTTTTTGCCACCTCTGTTCTCACCTGCCTCCAGTGTTTGTTCTCTGCAAATGAGTCGCGCAAAAGGTAGCCAATACGCAGTTGCTTATTCAAACAAAAATCTTGAGTGGTATCTCCAATGGCGCCCGCTTTGCAGTATGCACCAAACTGGCGGCGTCCAGAAGAAAGTCGAGAAATAGTGCCGATACTCTGGGCGTAGGTCAGGTAGTGGATACATGTAAGAAATCTGTCAAACTTCCCAGTCCATGGCGAGCGTTTCAACTCTGGAACACACACTGCGGTACGGTGCTCTTTTTTAGCGTAAATGGATACGTCTAGGCAACGAGTCTGTGTGAGCCTTGTCTCCAACAATAGTTTACGGACGCTATAGGGAGTATTCACTGGCGGACATAGCTGTGTGAGTGACTGCTGAGCGCGTGCTGACGACGAGCTTCCATGGTTCTTTTGCAACGTGCATTCCGAACCATCAAGGTTGCCGGTCTTAGCAGCCTATTAATATGAGCTCGGTCTGGGCATGCGCTCTGAATATCGCCCTCAAATATGGCATCCAGTGAATACCTCCTATAGAACACGCTCCTTGGTTTGAGGATATATGGTAGGCATGAGCTGTGAGCGCAGAACGAACGAGCGTGTGGAGTTTTTTGAAGTTTTATTTATTGAAACACTTCTTGCGCAATATAAGCACAATTCTCTACCAATGCCTTTCAAACCGGCATTCGGAAAAGGGCAGATTCTGCTGTAAATCATGAAATGGGTGAGTCACGTTTTCTTTGCGACGCACGAGGGCGTCGCAGTGCTCCTGTGGACTTCCGATAATGTACATTTATTGATGCATTATAGCAACTGTACATAAAGGCAGCCATAACTGACTCAATTTTTGTTGCATTTTAATGTGTTCGCTTTATTTCATTAGTGCTCGCGCAACTGGTATAGACCTTTTCTTTAACGGCGCCGCCTTCTTGAGAATTGCGGCGCCGACGAAGCCGTCTAGCGGCTTAGAAACGGCTCGTTCTGGCAGCACAGCTATCTGGGTAGGCAACGGTGTGGGTATGGGGGGAACTTGGCTGGCTACTCACAGGCCATCTATCACCTTGCCTCCTCGAGAAAACGAGGACGAAGGCGGTGGGGTGTTTTGATTGAGTTTCCACAGCAATGTATATATGAGCAGTTCAATGTAGTCTATGAAGGTAAGCTCTCGGCATTTGATAGCTTTATCTTGAGTGGTGGCATCTAGAATTTTTCATACCTTTCACATATCATAGGGGCTTGCAGTGATAACCTAATTGGACCACCTGCACCGGGAATTAAAATCGGTCCTCTTGTCGTAGACGAAGTGGTCGTGAGCTTAAACGCGACGTTGAGTCTGATACGAATCTCTCGCGATTCAAGCTCCGCAATCGACTGACTTCATAAATAAGGATTCTTGGGGAAAATGCGAAGCTCGATAACATTGCAGCCACACTCGCGCTGCAGCTTCTTGTGCTCATGGCACACTTTCTGCTTTTGTTCTTATGCTTTTTAAAATTATTTATCCATCCGACGACCACGCAGCGGTAGCCAGACAACCGTAGATTTTCGGAAATTGCAGCACGGCAAAAAGGAGCACTCGGAACTAACTCATGCACAACGTCCGTTTTTAAGCCTTTTCGCCCATACCCTTGGCGGTTGCATACCCTGTGTCAGCGGGCAATCCAAAAATGCACCTGGTCGAGGATACGTCAGTTACCGGCTGGTTTGAGGTTATGCGAAAAAGGTCTATACAACCCAGTGTTCTCGCTCAGTGCCGTGCAGGCATTGTAAACATTTATCATTACCATTTCAGTGACTGGGAATTTCGGTGAGTCCACAAAGGGGATAGTTATGACTGCACAAACCTTGTACGGCGGAAAAGGGCCTCTCTACGCGTTCACTATACATGGCTTGCACTGACGTCACACCAGCGGCCATGGTGGCGGCTTTGCTTCTGATCGCGTACCTTCTTCCTCATACAATTCGCACCATCGAATTTGTTTTGTCTCGACAAAAATAAAAGGGAATGGCCACCAGCAAGATGCTATATGACGACATGTACTGGTTCTTGCGCTACACGCCGCCATGGAAAACGACAAACTCTCTTTGGGCAAATAATTTTTGTAAAACTAAAGTTGAAGCTTGGCCAAGTTGGTACGACATACATAAAAGATTAAAACAGCGTGAAAAAACGACGGACTGGATGAAGGGGGACTGACAGCGCTCTGTCTGTATCCTCCTTCATCATGTCCATCTTTTTCTTTTCTGCGCTGTTTTAATCTTTTTTGTAAAACGTTTGTAACAACCTGCACGCATTAAGAGCAGGAGAAGGAACAAAAATAATGAGGAAAGCCAAGGCTGCACTGGGGTCCGCCGATATTGGGCAATGGCGGCCTTGTTTACAAACAAACACCAATGAATACGACGAACGCCAAGGAGCTATTCCCTAGCGGAGCTTTATCCTCGTGTCTCTCTGAGGCACACTTAAAGGGGCAGTGCAATGGTTTTAATGTTCAAAGAATTGCCATATTGCATTTTTTATATTGTTTATGCAAGCCCAAGTGACCAAAAACGCGTCACCTTTCCCCGAAAAACTGCTCTTCTGCTGCGTAATCGCGAGGTCAAAAACGAATTATTTGCCGATCTGCAGCCGCCCGTGGCGGCTACGGGAACTAAAATGACGGCGTCTCTGGGGGTACGCGCAAGTCAACAAACCCTGTCCTCCTCCGCTGCAGCACTCGCCGTCAGCCCCGTGACGAACCGTCCTTTGTGTCCATCGCTCACCGCGACCTTCGACGACGCTAATCCTTTCAAAGTCGTCAATCGTGGAGGAAGCGGCTGAGGTTTCTAAAGAGAGTGCCCAAGGGGAAACCACGTGAACCTCCAGAGTACGTCACTCGAAAGTCGCGTGGAGAGTTGAGAGGCACTTAGACCTTCGATTTGTTTCATTTTTTTTTTTTCAATAAGAACTAGCGCTCAGAAGAAAATGCGGTTTTCTGCTTTTCGTTCCATAGGTGACTCAGATTAATTTCCGCAGTTAATTGGCCAAAGTCTGAAAATCGTTGCACTGCCCCTTTAAATGAGTCATGAAACGATTTGTCTTGAACAATTTCTCCTTGACCTCTTGATTCTTGAGGAGCCGATCTAAATTCTCTGGTGACTGGTAGCTTTATAGACACGTTTCTTGTATACCGAGATTTTGCTATCCACACACCGGCGAGACAAGCGTACTTCTTCCTACCACCACCACCACACGCGGTGTCGATGCATGGAAGCATTGAAAAATAATTTTCCTGTCTTGAAATACGCAAGAACAATATAATTGGAAGAGATCCGTGGAGATGGACATGATTTATAAGTTGATTGCCTACACAGCAGGCTTGTACAATATAGTCACTAAAAGTATTTAAGTTAAGTTACTGAGTACCACGAAAAATAGTAACTGAGTAGAGTACTAAATACTCAAATTTGTAAAGTAATTGAGTAAAGTACAAAATTCTCCAAAAAAGTAACTCGTTACTTTGAAGATACCTCAAGTTACAATTTTCTCTGCAACTCATTGTCAAGCCCAACCGAAGTCAGAAAAAATTCTTCCTCGCAGCTACTATGGAATCTCCTGGAAATCTCTTAGCTAGACTTTGGCTGCCACTCAGGCTTCTAGGAGGTCCCAAGTAACTACGAATGAAACAAAAATAAAAATGTTTTTCTTTTATACCCTTGCTATGGCGAGGACATAGGCGAGAGCAGCGCGAGGCCCGTTCGCCTGCGGAGGGCGTTTCTACACAGAGGCTCGCCTCCGACGCTCCCCCTTGAGTCAGGTATTCATTTCCGCTTCCCCCGTCAGTGCACTGGCGGTGCCGTGCAGTCGGCGGTTGGGGAGTCCAGGCCGGGGGAGAGCGGGCGCCATCGTGGTGGGCGCCGGCGGTCATTCGTGCTACCGAAGACCATAGCGAGATAGCGAGTTTTAGCAGACCGTGTTTCCCCTCCGCTAAGCCCCTCCGCTGCCCGAAACTCTACAGCCAAGGACGTCGGCACGCAGGCGCAGTGGCGGTTTCTTCCTAGCGGAGGGGGAAACACAGTCTACTAAAACTTGCTAATGCTGCGTACGCCGCGGGCAATGGGCCGCCGGATTGGAGCCGTGTAGTCGCGTCTTACGAGTCTTGTGTGCGAAGAGAGCCTAGTGAAACGAACGAGCGGTGTGTGCGACTGCGTGCGGATGCAAAGGCATTTCTGAAGCTGGAAGGCTTTCTTTTATATGCTCTCACTCCATGATATAGAAAAATAAACTCCGGTTTACTGTCGACTCTTACCAGACACTTGTAGAACCCACCCTCTCTCCGACACAAGTGCCCTCCCTCTGGCTTGTAGCCTTGTACACATCTTATGCTTTCACCCGCATGCCCTTCAGCTTCGTTATCTCTGTTTCTCTTGGGCTTGGTCACAAACAAATTGTAAGAAAATGTGCTTTGAGGTTTTGCCCAGTTTGAAGACACGACACATGTCCGCTCGGCTTGAGGCTGCGACACCTGCTTCTCCGTGTCACCTCTTTCAGCAGAAGCACCGAAGTGCACTGTATTACTTGGCACGAAATGTATCTGCAATGGCAGGGCGCCTAGCCAAAATAACTGGAGTTCAATATTTTCCAAGCTTCCCGCCTCTAAAAAAAATAAAAAATAAAAAGTAACCTAAAAGTAACTTTAAAATGAGTACAAGTTACTTGAAAAAAGTATTTAAGTTAGAGTCCTAAATACTGAAATTCTAAAGTATTTCCAAGATACCAAGTTACTCACAAAAGTATTTAAGATACAGTAACTTGAGTAGAGTATTTAAGTTACGTACAAGTGTGCTACGCAGTACCAAAGACGCTTAATATATTGGGGAGGAACTCTTCCAGTACGATGAAGCTCCATAGATGAACTTCGTGGGACTGGTTGAAAACGACCCTCTCGAAGCTTTGTAGATTTGAGTGGACCGAAATGGCAATTGTCATGGCAACGGAGACCGATTAGCCAATCGCCTCGCGAGGTTTTGGTCGTCTGTATGTTAGTATTTTTTTTTTTTTGTGTTCCGCTAGCAGGCAGGGAAGGCCATGGCGTTACTTTTCCAGGATCCGGTGACTTTACTCGGAGCCAGAGCAAGCGGCCACGTGACCTGGTGCCTATCCTATGCCGCCAACGTTAATCATAACCACGCCCTGGGGTTGGCAAAGTAGAAAACGCGTGCTGAGCTCCAGGCATTGTTAGAGTTCGGTTCTCCGCATCAACGCAGTGGTTGGACATGAGCAACTACCCGAGTGTCCGCCGAGGCCTTGATTGTTACGAGCCGAAGTCGAGTGTTCACGCAGTTCTCGTGTTCGATCCATGAGCCACGCTCGACTGTCGTCAGGCGGGTCATTTCCATCCCACAATGACGTCATCAAGGTTTGCGAAGGCAAGACTGAAAGAAATAGTCCCCTTTTAGCCTCACAATTTCACCGCGATAAAGAAGCTTCTGTATCAGTGGCGGTCTGTGCGAGTGCACTTGGGCCAGACTAGGACCAGTACGCCTCTGCAAAGTCTTGCACATTCCAACTCGATATCGCTTCATGACCCCTTTAAATTTAATTTTAACAAATCCAATATTTGCGAGAGCATACGCATGCCCCCTTACAAGTGAAATACGAGATGCTCCCCTATGAAAGAACTGTGGTAATTAGAATTGCAAACCTCAGTCGTTCTCTCGTTCATACATTTCTGAAATGGTCAATCTACGGAATAGGACGCTATACGCACCAGTCGGAGACTCGCTCCAGGCACCATAACTAGCAGTGCGCATTGTGTTTAGTCTTCTTCTGTGTCACCCACTAAAGCTTGTATTCATACTGACCTCTAAACATTTCAGGAGCGAGGAAGAATTCTTTGTCTGGAATTTCTTTATCTAATTATTAATAACGTACTTGGAATAGGAAAAGCAAGTTATATTTCCTTTTCTTTGTCCTAGGTCTACGAGACATTCTCAAAACGGAAAGATAAGACCATATAATTGATAGCAGCTGTACATGAAGGCAGCCATAACTGGCTTCCAATTTTCGTTACATTTCAATTCGTTCACTTTTATTCATCAGTTGTCGCGCGACAAGTCATTTACCTTTTAACCCCCTCTAGCCCCCCCCCCCCAGTGTTCATGCTCGAAATTCGGGCATTGTGACAATTTGTCATTACCATTCCACTGACTGGGAATTTCGGTGAGGCAACAGAAGGGCATTTATGGCTACACAAACCTTGCGCGGGGGGAAAGGTCCCCTCCCCGCGTTGACTTATGCATGGATTGAACTGACGTTACAGCAATGGCCATTGTGGTGGCTTTGCTGTTGGTCGCATACGTTCTTCCTCATACAAGTCGCATCATTACGCCAAATTAGATAATCGTATGATTTGTTCACTGTTTTATCAAAATGAACGCGGTTTACGCACAAGAGCTAATATGTTTTAGCAACGTCGTTTTAAGTGATTTTGATATTTCCATAAGCTAAATGCGGTTGAACAGACATTTTGCATCAAATGATTCCATCCCTCCTAAATACGCAGTGTTCCGTCGGGACAAGGAATATAAAAATCTTCACCATGATTTAAAAACCCTGAGAGTGCAGGTAACGACGCACACACTCAAAAGCCTCAATATAATTTGAGACTTTTGAGTGTGTGTGTCGTTACCTGCAGTTTCGGGGTTTTTGAATCATGTTTAATGTACACCCGCTCATTTGTTCCTTTACATTTATTTCATAAAAATCTGGCTGTTAACTTCGGTCGCGGAGTTCTCATTGCAGTTAAAA
Source organism: Ixodes ricinus (assembly GCA_037355805.1). Taxonomy (NCBI): domain Eukaryota; kingdom Metazoa; phylum Arthropoda; class Arachnida; order Ixodida; family Ixodidae; genus Ixodes; species Ixodes ricinus. Next base: position 1,737 of record JAZHYW010039312.1, on the reverse strand, counting down.
TCACATGCGCGCGGGTCACAGGTTTTATCTTGAATCAAACTGCGAATTTGCTAGGATTGAAATAGCTCTCTGTAGAAAAACAACAGCCTTCTAATCGGTACGTTACATTTTCCTTCCAAATTCGATGAATCTAGATTTCCTTATCAGTTAGACATGATTGGAGATATATTAGATGTAGACAGACATAATATTGAGGAGGAGATCGAACAGTCACGCCTCTAGCGCTACGCTTCAGGTTTGGGGAAACAAACCGCATTTTCTTGTTTGTTTTTGATCCGAGAAATCGAAGATGACGATTCGAAGGCCGCTCCTCGTGGGACTAAAGCACTGGTGAAAGTGACGCGCTCGTGCCCAGATCGTGCTAGGCGAGGTTCAATTTCTTCGTTATGCTGTGTTAGTAAATGCCGGGCTGTGTGGTTTACAAGCTCGATGAAGCGCCCCCTACAGTTCGATTTCCTGCCCAATACTCATACTTGAGGACTTTATTCCTAACATATATTCATGTTTGGAACGCTCAGCTCTGACAACTCGTAACGCCTCACAAAAGGCAATTATAAGTTTGTCTCGTGTCAAGTTCTATGAATTTAACCACTGGAATAGTCTTCAAAATCATGCAGGAAATGTGTTAGATCTTGCCTTGGCTAACTTTGTTATAGACAACGTTGTGTCGGTTCTTAATCCACTGGTGCTTTTTTATGTTTGGCACGTTTCATTTCTTGTCTCCCTTAAGCTATTCTGCAAAAAAAGTGAAGCGAAAAAAAAAAACTGTGACTCTTTGTTTTATTTTTTTAAGAGGCGACTACTTCGGTCAGTTTCAATATTTTGATAACGTAAACTGCGCACCCCACCCATATACAACATAAATTATGTAAGTTGTGCGGTAGAAGCGTTTACAAAACATATCGTATCTCGACTTGAACGCTTTGTTCCTAAAATAGGTCCTCAAACAAGTCGTTATCCTCATTTGAGTTTAGATAAGTTCTAAGAAATAAATTGCATTATCATAGAAAATATAAGGTTTCTAACTCAGCGTTCTGTTACGCCAAATATTCAAATCATTTGCGCAAACAAATTCGTTGTTGCAGCGCGAAAGAGAGTGTGCCGTCAGTCAGTACAGTGTGGTTTATACCGTGACCCAATGAGTTTTCTGGGGGTACGTCAAGGACCGTGCAGTCACGACTTCATCGGCAATAAATGTCGCTGACTCGTCTGAAATTTCGATTAGTGAAAATTTAGCTTCTGTGCGTTCTTACAGCCGGGATGGTTATCTGTTGCCGGCGTTACTCACGGTGGTGGTGCTTGCCTCTCAATTTCATTTTTTGAAAACGACGATATTAAATTCGTTATCAGAAAACTCAAAACTAAGTTATTGGTCGCATTTGATGGTTTTCCGTGTTTCATTATTAAAGGATGTTCTCCTATTTTCACGCCAATTTTAACGTATATTCTAAACCTGTCATTATCAACCTGCACTTTTCCTTGATTTGAAAAAGAATAGACTATATAACTGTGACGATACATAAAAAAGGAAGAACAGATGATAAAAAAATATAGACCCATCTCGTTGTTATATCCTTTCGCAAAAGTCTACGAAATAGCATTGTTGGAACATACTTCAAGCTTTTTTAAACATAGAATCCTCCCCTCAAAACATGATTTTGTGCGAGGAAAATCAGTAAAAACAAACTTAGTGTGTGTGTGTTTTTTTAAATTTTGTTTCGTCTGGAGTGCGTAAGC
>JAZHYW010039310.1:0-16828 GCA_037355805.1 Ixodes ricinus | reverse complement strand
GCATACATTGCTGTGAAACTGGAAAGAAGGAAGATGTACTGTTCCTTCTCGTATTGTTTCCAACAGTGCTAGCGGCATGTTTTGTGGCTTTATGCTAAAGAGGATAAGAGAAGCGGAGAGGACACAACTTATAAAATGTATTTGGCCAGGTCAATGTAGGCTCCTGAGTTTATTTAATGCATGTTATACTATATCCACCTCGAGAATCGTAGTAAAAATAGGTGGAGCTTTTCAGATAGCGTTTTTTAAGGTTCCCCATCATGTTAGAAATGAAGACTCATGTAAAAGTGTGAGACGTTTCAAAAGCATAAAGACATCACATTGGTTCTATCTACAGCACCTTTGGCGATCTCGCTTGCGTATACATTTTATGCAAAGCTTCTTTTTTTTAAATTTAATTGCAGGGCGTATAATGGTGTACCCCAAGACAGCGACCTCTATGACACTAGATACACAAACAGGAAACACTTGTGTTATTATTTAAGTTGCTTCACCGACTTTGACTTCAGGACTTGCAGAGCAGATCGTTATCTTCAAAACAATGAAACTTATGCAGTTCAGGCCTGCGTTCAATTGCAGGACCTTATTACTAAAACATCGGCATTTAGATTTCCTTGACAACATAGCCATGAGATTATATATATTTTGTTTGACCACGAAGGTGCCTCAACTTTTTTTTGTTATTCAAGTCCATTTTTTTAATGGTGGGCTAATGTTCGTTGAGACCTTTCCAGTTAAATGAATGCAAGCAGTCGGTCCCACCCATGTGGGGAGACCTCAATCTCCGTCTCTCTCTGTGCGTAGTGCTCGAAACCGCAGCCTGGGACAAAGCGGGCGCAGATGCTTCTCTTGAGTGGCGTGATCGCTGCACATGAACGAGCCCTCGCTGCTTAAGGCCACCCGAAGGGGCTGACTAGAGCACGTCGAAGGAAACACACGAAGTTAGAAAAACAGGGCAAGGTCAAACTTATTATCTTAAACCGCGACCTATATTTAGGCTGCGCTTGCTACAATTCTAAGCACTAAAATAAAAAAAGACTTGAATATCTTTAACATTTTAGCAGGAAAACTGAAGTTTTTAATGCTGTTAGGATGTTTTAGTGTAGGCTTGGTAAATCACCTCCGTCCTAAACCAAAAAACAGAACAAAAACATGGCTCTTGTTTTTATTTTGTGATAACGGCGGTGCGCTGAGAAGCTTTCCAAAAGTTTGTTGAACGTTTAATGTCTTGAAGGTTAACTAATAACTCCTTCAACAAATTCTCGATTTACTTCTAGAAGTTACAAACAAATTATCATAAGATTTAGTGGTTGAAAATGCAAAATACGTTATGAATGAACGGAATATTGCGCACCTATTAGCACCGTCATCCGGAAAGCTCACCGAGCACAGATATCTTTTTAATGAAGGAAGCTTTTGTTTCAGTGGTTTTGTTGTACATTTATGGAAGCTAACTAAACTTTTTGCGGCCAAATGCAGTTCCTTCATACGTGCTTGAATAGTCGATACGTACAATTACTTTTCCTCAATAGGTTCGGTGTTAAAAACGCGTTAGACTTCCCTATTCATTCAAAGTTGAAAGTAGTTTAACGACTATCTTTATGACTGATGTCATATCTTTTTTGTCCTCTTGCTAGGTATATTGCAATGAAGGTCCCAAAGAACAAATTAAAAAGAAAGCAACAAAAACTTTTTTAGACAAACGATTACGAATGAAACGATAGAGGCATTCACCGTATATTGCAAGAACAGGACGAAAGAATGCAGAAAGAGTTCGATGGAGTGTCTTGCACCGCGCACAGGATCGATGAATAGGGAGGCCACCTGAGCCAACAATCCGGAGTGGTTGGAACGGCCACGAGTTCTTTCTCGGAAGCTGAATAAATACCGCCTCTTTTTTTAGGCCTAACCTAAAATATGGGTTCCTGGGTTTACCACCAGGTTCTGCAGTTTGTGAGATTCTTAACAATATGCATGAAATAAAAATATAAACAAAAGAATCGACATAGCTAGCCGTGGCAAACGGCTAGAGGAAGAGAGCTTATCACTCAAACGTAGCAATCTATTTTACGGACGCCAGTTCTAAAGCAGAGCAAGGCAGTGGGGCTAGCAATGTAGGAGCAAGAAAGAAATTCTGACACGGGAGTGCCAGGCGGTTCATGCTTCCTGCACGCTGAGCTGCTAGCCATAACCACGGCCATAATCGAGTTCATCAAAACACGAGAGGAAGAAGCCATAGTGAGAACAGATACTTAACATGGCTGCTGTGGCTTTTCTAACCAATAAAGTGTCCTTATACATCTGCAGCATTCTGCAACGACACATGCACAGATACCCGGTGCTTAAAATTAGGATCAAATGGGTACCAGGACACCGGGGACTTCGAGGAGTAGCACGAGCTCACGAGCTCGGCTATATGCTGCTATCGTGAATATTTTTTTCATTTGAATAAAGTACAATTTCCAAAAGGAGCACGTTTATATGGCTTCTAAACATACCTGGTTTCTTTCGTATTCAAAACGTTCAATTTCCCAAACAGATTAGCGGTTGAAGGTGGTCGATGAAGCAATTACTGTACTAGAGAAATACGGATTGACATTTTCTGGTTAGCAAAACGGAACTAATAGAGCGTCGCCAAACCAAGAGATGGCGCTTGCTTCGGCGACAAAACATCCTGACTCGTAAGAATTCCTTCTGTTCGGTTGCAGGTCCGGCATTGCCAATGACCTCTGGTGTTTGCCATCACAGTACATAAAAGATTCTGAGTGCTCATTACTTTTCCCAAATACATAAAGCCCCAAAGTTCCAGGTTATCTTTCTGTCCGCTAGCGCCATCTTTGGCAAGTGTCTGGAGTGAAAATCTGTCGCCTAGGGGGCATTTGCACTTGTGCGGGTTGCGCAGTATTCATTCCTATTAAAGTACTTGGAAGCATGCTCGTCTTTTATTTCTGTCTCCTCATCTCAACCAACAGGAGCTGACAACACATACAAGTGAAACAAGAAACATTTTCGCTCCACTCTCTCTCTCTCTCCATCCTCCTACTGTCGCACTTCTCTTTCAAACGCAAAAGAAACCTACGACTGTTTTTTAATACGGCTTAAAGCGAAGTTTTCGCCAGATATTGATAGCCAGTGATTTGCCTAAAATTTGTTCAATAGACGCATCCGAACTAGTAGGCAAACTACCACACGCAATATTTTTTAACCTTATCTAAAACTCAGATTGTAATTTTAAATTTGGTCCGACACGCTGAGAAGTACTATTCGCGACTCCAGCGACTTATAGGGGCGCCACCACCAGCAAACATGGCGGCTGGAGTCCAGGTCGCGTGGGCTCGGCCGGGCTGCCTGAACGGGTGGCGCATTCAATTTAACAGATTTATATCAAATTTGCAAATATCTGAACTGAGACGGTTAAGTGTAGCCGGTGTACATAAACTTGCAGACATAGTTTTGTTTTCCCGGTGTTTTTTGTTCGTTTCATGTCAAACTTTCGTGTTGGATATTTCGTTCAAAACCGAAACTATGGGCTCCGGAGAGACGGTAATAGACTCTAATCAGTTTTGATCATCTGAACTGAAAGCGGCGATGACTACAGAATTGTTCCACCGAGAGCAATTTTCAGCTAACTCGCATGCCTCGACCATGCAACTTATCTGTCCACGAAATCGAGCTTTTGTGCGTATCCGCGTTTAAGAAACAGCTCCAGTCGTCTGCTCGGTCAACAACACAGACTGCGGAAAATTACGAAAATTAAGCAAGCGATTCTTGAGCCAAGGAGCATTTTAACCCGCTGGCGCCCCACTAAGCAGCTGATACTCGTATTTCAATTCTGGTTTTAGTAGCAATCTGAGAAGTCATTTTGACGAGCGGGTTATGTATTATATTACGTACAATGTCCCACTAAAGCGATATTAGTATATTCTTCGGGATGAAATATGAGGCTTAGTTGTACTAGTCTATTAGGTGAATCAAGCTGAATAATATTTGACAGACAGAGAGATACTGCCTAAAACTTAGTCAAATGGTTCTAGCCGGTAGCACGGGAGAGACGAATGCGAAACAAACTGAAGAGAGTCTTCATCGGAGATTCACCCAGCAACCTCCCTGCATTGAACTTGACTTCGAATCCTGAACGGAGAAAATGAGTATTCTCTGTGGCCGGTCAACCTGAGCAATGTAGACGTATATTGCTGATGGCTTCGACGGGGGTATAATATAAATATTGGCGGCGCGACAGGGATCATAATGCCGTGACAGCTTCTAACTTTGCGAGACGCTTCCCCCACCTTCTGAAAGCGGATAATTTCCTCATTAATCGTATGGCAGCGCGGGTGAAGCTCTGGAATCGTAAGTCCCAACTCCTTCAGTGTGGTCCAGAGGCTTTTTCGGCGAAAAGCAGCCAAGATGCATAGTCAGGTCAACGCGTACCGACCGGCGAGGTGTGGCTCAATCTTGAAGCTAATCAAACACAACCAAACCAGAAGAAAAGCAGCTATCGAACCCTTCCTGCATTCACTGGATCTGCAACATTGGTGTTCCTCCAGTGAAACGAGCCACTCGGTTCTGTCGTCCTCAGTCCACTGTTCTACATCCTTATAAAGAAACCACTGCTGCTATCAAAGGGTTACCACGTAGTCTGTCACTGAGTGTGATTTCCGAGACAGACAAGAAAATCAAAACGTTTTTCGCCAGATTCCTCCCCATCCAAGAAATCGAAAGCACGCGACCGTGTATTATAGAGTACACGGGCTTTCAAACACGTGATGGAATTAAACAATCTACTGAGGCTTCAACCACACTAATCGAACACCTGCGGCAAACGTAAGGGAATTGACTCACCTTACGGTGCAGTTCACAACCAGCAACTGCCGGACAACACCTGTCCGCGGAGGCCACCAATTGAGACGCGGAGGGCGCGCGGAGCGGCGTGAGCGACCTGGACCGGCTGGATTCTGTTTTCCCGCTTGGCGGCGTTCGTTTTGCTGGGAGTCGCGAATAGGCGCAACCCCGGAAACGAGACGCCAGATGCTGTCATATAGGGCAGTAGACGCGAAGTGCTCGCGCTGGAAGTTCCTGACGATGTTTGAGCTTTGTCAATGGCAGAATGACAAAACTCGCGCCAGTAAAGTGAAAAAGAAAGTGCTTAGAAATACTGTGTTTTTCGGACTGCCCGCTTTCGCGAGTTATATAACCTGCGACGTCACCTCATCCGAGACAGCGGGACTACTTTATCGTCGATTATGGCACAACCTTCATCTGCCATCACCTTCAAAACTAGATTGAATCAAGAATCATTGCGTGCCAGGAAGAGTAAATCTTTTGCATACCTACCGGGAAATGAAGTTTGGTTTGGCAGGTTGCGTCATCTTATGTGGGGCTTTAGCAACTCGGAGACGGGCCGTGGCCGCATTCATTGAATCCCCGATCTGGAGCTCAAATCTCCGAGTGCCCCGCCGATCTCCGACGCGGCGCTCCTGTCCAGTCGTTCGGTGGCTAGGCCTTCTCAAAGGCGCCCATTTTCGGCCACCGGCCGCGCCGATTAGCAACCGACCGAGGCGCCTCCTGTTCACTGCCCTGGGTCTATTCCGAAAATCTGCTTAGATTGGTAGCTCAGAAAACCACCTTTAAAGACCGACCAACAAGCAGAAAGGAGGAAACTCTCCCTCAATTCTCTCTTTTCCATTCGAGAAAGAGGGAGACCTTCCTCCTTTCTCAGAGACTCGCTCCAGTGGGGAGAGGAGGAGAGAAGAGTGCGAGAGGGAATGTTGAGAAGAAAGCTGGGAACCGGTTTTCTGCCCGGCAAAAGACCATTCTGTAGGTCGGCCTTTAATTTGGTATTGGGTGTCCAGCCCGAACGTTGGCCCCTAGATTGAGCGCGAGACAAATTGACTCGGGGATTAGCGTAAGCCCTTTGGGGCTAGAAAGCCGTTTGCCCCACCACCGCGGAGTCCAGGTGTCTAAACGGTCTGGACAATTAGGTCGGGGATTATTCTGGTCCGATTAGTCGGACTGCGCTGCACCGACTAATGGACGGCAGTGAACAGGGTGCCTCATTAGGGAGACTCTCTCGGGTGCGACCGCGAGGTCCTGTGCCTGGACGTTGTAATCGAGGCAACGGCGGTGCATAGGCCAACTGAACTGGGCTTTCCAAGATTCCTGGCAGGGTAGCTTAGTCCGAGCGAAGCTTGTTCAGGTCGAAAAGGCTGAATATGCAGGAGGGTGTCAATGACCACATGCCGGTGAATCAGAATGGAAACTGAAATGTGTGAGTTCCACAAGCAATAGGACAGTTGGTTCAGTTCCGACGTCGTTACAGTTTATTGTCCCCGACAGCTGAACAAACGCCAGGCGTGGCTTGTTGTGTTTTAGTGTTTACGTTTCTCGCTTCCTGATTGTTTCAACGGTGTTTGTCGTCGGTTAATGCCGCAGTTTGATTGGCTGCTGAGGAATAATTACATGCACGGGACACGCCGACGCCCCTCCGTTTCTTCAAGTTGTCGGTGACTAAATAAAAGAATGCTTTAGGTCAAGAATAAGAAAACTTCATATGAGCTTATGTTCATAGGCTGATGTGACGATCGTAGTAAATAATGAAGAAACAAATTGAGTTTATAATCAAACAAGGTTGTTACATGCTAGACGATGCTCCAAATTAGTGAAATTACGTTTTGCATTTTGATATTTCGTATATACGTATACTTTGGAAAACCGCGCACCGTCGGGATTACCCAATATGTTTGATGGGGCTTACTGGTATACGCTCTACACTTAAAAGTATCTAATCATTGCGTGTGATCTTTATACGCGAGAGTTATTTAACAATACGCGTCTTCAAAAAATACGTACATTACATGCACGTTCGAGCTACTGAAAGTCGTTCTTTTTTATATCGACATTGGGAAGGGTGCGAACGAAACTCATGACGTCATAGTTTGCAGTGCTATCTTTTCATTTAAGTGCCGTCAAGAGCCGCTGCGTAAAGATACTTAACCAACATACTCTCCTTCCTTCCTCTGCATGATGAGCTCTTTCGAAAACTTATGTCACAAAACAAAATAACGCTTGAATGTAGTTCTGTATCGTACATATATGTGCGTAGAAACGATTCGCGATGAAACACAACACCGGACGCTAAAAGCCTATCAAACTCACGTTTCGGTGGAAGTGGATGCACTTCACTCGAAAAGTCGTTCGAAAATGCGGAAAGACGATAAAAATGGAAGGGCTTCGTTTTCCGACGCCCTGTCACCAGAACCGCTGATGCTTCTGTCTGTCGCAGTCTGGGGCTCTCCGAGCTGCAGTGAATTCTAATATCAGTGCTCCGACTCAGCACACACGCAGTCGCGCGCGAGCGCCGACGTAGCTTGAAGCGACGGAGTTCTTAGCCCTGGAGTCGTTTGTTCTGCGTCGTTCGCGTGTCAAATACCCAGCGCCTGAAAGAGCCACTGAGGCGGCGGTTGAGAGCTTCGTGGTTTCCTAGTCTTTGCTTGTCCTTTTTTTTTATTAGAATGACGTGGGAATGTCAAGACAAAAATTTAATGAAAAGGGATGTAGTTCACGTTCGTTTGTTTTTGTTTTTGGGGAGAGAAGGTAGGGCTCGAAGTTTGGTACTAAGGGCGATTGGGGATTATTTCATTTCTATATTATATCTAAAATATTGGTGTGGATGATTCTTTGAAACGAAAGGAATTCACCTGTGTCCTTCACTTTTTTTTGCTAGCACGAGTCAACCAGAACTGTATAATTAGTGCATTTTAGAGTTTGTATTTTCTGTGCGTGTGTGTATGTGTGTGTGTTGTGGGGGGGGGGGAGAGAAATGGAAGAGATAGATCTGCGACATTTTAATCGTAAATATTGTTTATGCATTGCGGATTACACGTTAGGAAATGAATATATGCGATATGCACTCGTGAGATTCGAGCGATATATAGTGGTAACAGTGATCGTACAAAACTCAATAAAATGCAACGCTTAATATTGGTATTATATAAACTTTTCTTGTCATTTGAACGACAAACTACCAGGCTAACAAAACAAATTCTCATTTACGTATAATTTCGAACGCTAATGAGTTTCAGCGTTTGTGTCAAATACTCTGAAAACATTAAACATGTGTAGTTATTGAAAATCGAAATTAATAATGTTTTGTTTTTACATGGACACCTTTCTTTGAGAAGTACAATTGGTCTTTATTTTATAATAAAAAAGCATTTCATTGTCAAGGTCTTTCTACTATTTAGAAATTATTTTCTCATACTTAGTTGAATGGTAATTATTTTCTTCTATTAGACGCACCCTACCTCATACACATTTATAGACCGTTTTATCGTGGCTAGCACCATTTTCAATACTGTAGCACCATCTAGCGAGCGTCGGGTTCCGCGGCCATGCCGAGTGGTTAGAAACGTTGGCGAAAGTGTCTTTGGGGCACCGCTGTTGCGTTGTGTGTGCTGGTTGTGTGCTGTAAAGTGGTTGGTTTCTAACTTAGGGCGCGTCTTGTGTTCTTGTGTGCCGTCGTTGGCGCTTTTCAACTCACTGGGAACGTTTCTTGCTCAGCACTATGGCATCCGCTAGTACGGCGATGCCGGAGAAAAGCGGTACCGATAGAAATCGGATGTGAGTACACAAAACGCTGTATCAGTTAACAGCGAATGAATTTCCCCTTCAAGTTTTTTGTGGCATGAGATGCAGTATATCGAGAATATTTTGGCGTTTCGTGTCAGCCACAACAATGAAATAAAATGTGAGCAAGGACGCGCGAAATAAAACATTGCGCAAGGAACGATCGAAGGCAGTGTCTCCGGCTTGCAAATGATTATAAAAGTTTTAATCGAGGATCCTCTGTCGACGAGTGTGTACTTTGTCGAGGATATGCTTTTATGCGTCATCACTCTTTGAATCTTGGTGTCGCTGAAATCAACTGAGACATTTTGTTCAGCACAGTAACGTGGAATGAAGGGTGGTTGATATATGATCTATCATTTATTTAAGTATTATCGCAGCTACACTGTACGCAGGAGTGGCGCACGAAATAACCAAATCCCGGAACACCTGTGTCAAAATTCCTGCTGCGAATTCCCCGTGTGATCTCCACCGTTCTCAAAAGCCCTTCAGTAACGTCATTTGCCCCCTACATACATGTCAGTTTCCCGGCCTTTCCCCCAAGTCTTGTTATGGAACGAAAAATAATAGGGAAAGTTCTCGACACAGCTATCTGACCTGAAAACGCAAAGTTTTCAAGGAAACAAAAATGGCAGAACAAATGAACACGAAAGAAGCGCAGCCTAAAGTTCATCTATACAAAAGAATATCGAGAACTTTCAATGACTTTTGGGCGTAAGAATAACATTTCTGTCAAGGATGTTGAGGTCGAATATTTCCCAGACAAAGTCAAGATAGAGGAGGTGGAGGTTAAATTTTTAAAAACTCAAAAAGGAAAGGACGCTGTTATCGAAGATGGATTCAAATGTTTATTTCATCAAAAGAATCAAGGTGTGAAGACTGCCTGCATATGTGCCAAATACTGGGCATTGAATTGCAAAGCAGCAGTCCTAAAGAAACAGAAAAAGTCACCAGGGAAACACAACGCAAGCCAGACAGGGATTCTGAAAACGGAGGTTTTGACACTCGTGGAAAATGGCAAGGGGCATTTGGGACGGCGGAAATGTCAGCGAAAAAATCGCTCTACAAGAAGTCAAACCGTATGCAGCATTGGATGTGATCGAAAGCTAACTTACATATCTAATACACGAAAAACACACACGACTAGATCTAGCAAAACGCTGATCTCGTGTCTGTAGCGTTCGGTTTCCTACCACATATCAAGAGAGAAAATAACAAAGAACTTGCAAATTACACGCTACCTTGTCGTCGGGGGAATCGGAGACACATGACGAAGTCACGCCAAAAAGTCAAACTTAAACTAAACAAACAAATTCACTTCACTATTTGCTGAACCTTACCCAAACTTCGGCATCGACCTTTACGTTTAGTGGTTGGTCGTAGTCAACTCTTTGCAAACGTCGACTACAGAAATACAATCTGCAAATAATAGCAACCGTAATGTTCCAAGCTGAAAGAGTGGTTCTCACGAAAAAACTTGCACCCACCTTCCGAGCGTAGCACATGTTCATCGACGGTACAGCGTTAAGTTTGGTGCGCGCTCTATTCACGAAATGTTCCGAGCACACTGCGAGATGATGATATCGGGGAAAAGTCTTTTCGGTGTCCGGGCGCAACCCACTGCCGGCGGAGGTCTTGGTCATTGGGAAAACGAGCGAGTTTAAAAACATTGCAGCCGCAGTTGTCGTGTCCCGTGGGCGATACATGGGTCCGGACATTTCGTCGAACACCGTTTCATCGAACGCCGTTTTATCGAATACCGTTTCATCGAACGCCGTTTTATCGAACGCTGTTTCATCGAACGCTGTTTCATCGAACGCTGTTTCATCGAACTGCCGTTTCATCGAAGCCGTTTCAACGAATGCCTTTTCATCGAATGCCGTTACAGCCTGTAATTTTTTAATTTTTATACACAACGTCATCTAATTTTCCCTTGTTTAGATCACAGGGTGCAGTGACGAGATAAGTTCCACCATGAACATAACATGCTTCGAGAAGAAAGCCTCCATGAAACAATGATGCTTCTCCATGTCACGTGAAACGATTAAAAATGCGACAAAAAACAGAAAGCTCGTTGTGCTTTCTGGGAAGCGGGTAGTGTTTTATTGTCTGACAGCGTGTGCGTGTAGCCTTAGGTATTGTGAGGATCCGGAAAGGTTCAGTCTTCTTGGGTGACAGAGTACACCCAGGGCTTTACCATTTTCCGGTGCGGGTTGGCCTTCCTAAGAAAGCGTCCTGAAGATCATTCATAGGCAAAAGGGTTGGTGATTAAAATGACAGTGAAGGGGAGGTGGTTCCAGTCCGGGTGTAGCACGAAACAACCTTGGCAGAGGCTTTCTGCAACTTTTGTCTCTATAAAATTTAAAAATGAAACTTAAAATGAAACAGAAAAGTTTAATTAGAGCACAAAGTTGATAATCAGAGTATCGTTATATTTTATTTCGCGTGCTCTCCTGGCAGAGTATTGTTATATTATAAGTGTGCTGTCCTGGCAGTTAAATGCTTTTCGTGAATAAACCTTGAACTAGGCGTAAGGGTGCAAACGAGCTGGTGTGAATAGCACATTACTGAAACCACAAGACAGCAGGTAAAAAACGACACAGACACTTAAAAGTGTTTAAAGCTGTTGGTCCCTTACCTGCATTGTCATGGTTTCAGCCATCTACATGAGTAAAGTTTTTGAGTAAGTCGCATACTCATTTGTTTTTATATCTTTTTATACCAATTGTTGTTATTTCTATTAATTTGACACCACCTTCAAAACAATTTCACAAGTGACTACCTTAGTCTTAACAAATGCAAGGTAAAACTATCTATAAAGCACTGTTATGCCCCAAAACTCGGTACAGAGAAATTCGATGAAACGGCCCTTAGCGATTCGATGAAACGGCGTTCGATGAAATGGCGTTTGATGAAATGTCAATTCATTCGATGAAACGGCGTTCGATGAAATGCCCGCCACCCGGCGATACAGATGTCCTGCGATAATATTTTGTGCTTTAGGTTATTTTTCGCACAGCCTTGTAGCGAACAATGTTGTCCCGAGGACCAGGGGAATATCATCATGTTATCCGCTAGCTCTAATTAAATCTGGAAGAAAAAAGAAAATAGAAGACACTGCGTCCAAGACGTTCATCCGGGTCTTCCGATCGTTCCTAACTGCCCTTCAAGGAGGAAAGCACCGGCAGCCTTTTTTTCCCTTTTCTATTGCCGTCTTTCAGTAAAACGGTCTATAGGAAAGCACACGCCCAGAGCGAAGCTGAATGCTACTTTTAAAAACTATTAACATAAAATATAACCTCTTTTAAAGCCTGAGCTCTTTATGTTCGTACTGTTGAACGAGTACTCATAAATAATAAAACGTCTTGTAATTTTGAAGTTTCTTAGTAATATTAGAAGTCTTACATTCTCAAACGCCATTTGGAAGCACAACTAAAGCATATGCTAACAAAGCGTACTAACGAGCATCTTTAGTTTTTAGAATAGAACGAAGAAGATAATCTACAATATATCTGTGAGTGTGCTTAAAAGTCTGATACAGCTCCGAGCTAATCTACTAGGTCGCGCAAACCAAACCGGAAAAACCTCATTCCTAATTAAATCCCGAAATTGCAAAGAAAACAATATCATATATTAAAAAAACGATGCAGGGGTTTGAGTCATTTTAGAAATTTGAAACCAGGATTTCAGTGAACTGCCTTGCACTGAAGGTTATGCTGGAAAAGTTCTTAAACCTCAACACAAGCGCGGGGACAAGCCACAAAATAAAAAGGAGAACGCCGGAAAGCGAACTACCATCGTCTGTGCCTGCGCCTATTGTGCGGATGGAAAACAATGGGATTACATCCGGAAACCATAAGCCGAGTTAGCAGACTATGTCTCATTGTCGAAAGCCCGAGCACTTAAATAAAAAGGTTCATTTTATTTATTTATTTTTAGGTTCGGTATTCAGGGTTAGCGTGGGACAAGTATCAGACACGATTGCTGTGTCTGAGTTCCGCTGGCACCCGGTGTTCAACCAGTCAGAAAAAGAGTTCCCGCTTAACGCTGGCACAGCGTGCGCTTCTTTCTGTGAGTGATTAGTTTCGCTTGAGAGAGCAAAGCCCCAAAGGCTACGAGCGCCGCGACGATGCACTCTTTGCGCTGCTTGATACACTCTGTCGGATCGTAGCCTCGGCTGCTGTCGGACTTAAAGTGAGCAGGGGTATTAATTTCTGCTAATTTAGCAATCATCTGAAATGGTTTTCACCACAAAATCAATAGTAGAAAAGAGTTCGCTTCCTCGTGTAGCAGTACTAATTTCACTTTTATGTGGAGAATTAAGATATATGTATGTGCGTTTCAGGTCAGACATGTGTTATTTTATCAAGTACGTACGCGTTTCAAACACCAAAAGCGTCACTTCTTCCTCAGACAAGCAAATCTTGTAAGAACTACTTCGCGCGGCGCATGAACAATGCGCAAAACGTCCTTTTTTCTTCAGGTGAAAACGAGTATAGGTTTTTAAACTGAGCATCGATCAGATAATTAGCCTCTCATTTCGTTCTGCAGTTAGTGTGTTCGCTCTCACTCTTTCTATAGGCAAAGAGAGGGAAGTAACGCTTCGCCATGAAGGCGGCGTTGCAAACAAAAAAACTCAAGAAACTTTTTTTTAAATTTTGTTACGTGTTTTGCGTTGAAACACCGTCATGCAACAGTAGGCTATTTCCCCACCCTGGGTGATGTTCTACCAAGAATAATGTTGCGTAAAAACGCCGAACAAAGACGAAACACGCGTCCTGAACACGTGCTTGAGAAGTACGATTTTGTGTCTCCTCTTTTGTCTCTGCCTGAGCTCCAAGATGTCTACGCCGTTGCTTCATCTGCATTTTGTTTCATTCACGGAACAGAAGTATGAGAAAAAGATGTCTTAGAAGCAGCAAGTCGGACACACCCGAATGCATTTACCGTGCACATCAAATAAATAAAAGAAAAGGCTTCGCGTGGGTCCTTTCACGTTTCGCTTGAACAAATACAGTCTTGCGTGCGTGTCCTGTAGCTGGAAAAGAGATCCTACGCCTAAAAGTGTGCAAGGGGTGTGAATTCTGATGCGTGCTTCTCTTGTGTTCGCAACACCACGATCTCTCTCGCGTGCCAATTTCCGACTATTTTTGTTCTCTGTCATCTTTTGCTCTATCCTCTCTCCGAGTCACCCTTCGCACATGTTATGGGCCAGGGAACCACTAAAAAATTGTATTTCTAAAACATGCAGAAGATAGGTTTCAGTACGCCTCAAGTAAATTCTCAGCGCCTGAGGCTCATGTATAGTTGATTGTTAAAGCTAGGATACAAAATATACGTACATTGACATAATTTTCACTCTTTTATGCGACTTGCGGTTTCTAAGGCTCACTATTCTCTTTTGCTAATATTACATTTTGCAGTTAAACGAAAAGAAACCGGAAGCATAATAAAACATTCTCATATTTATCACCACAGAGTCATTTTATGAATATGTGAAAATTTTGCTATTATAAGTTGAATTTTTTTAGATAAATGTTTACGGTGAACGTTTTTAGACTAGCGAGAACACTTACAACAACCTTCCAACATTTAGAGGTTATCAAAAGATGAATGGATATTCATTTCATTTTATAGACAACCAAGCGCAAAAAAATAAATAAATAAAAAGAGTAATGGTGCGTTGTTGCACTAAGTTTCGTAATATAAGGTGCAAATTTCAAGAGCAGCGAATTGACGCCTCAACTGGGTCTTGAGCGATACACAGTTCTGCAGGGCATATTTTAGCCTAATATAATACATACTTTTGTTACGTTATGAATACACGTTTGTAATGTCCCTGACCATCTCCAATTCCTCTCAATTGGCTACGAAAATTAGTAAAATATCACCGAGTTGCTCTTTATTAAGTAGTTCTTGCCGTATTGTTAGTCGAGCGGAGAGCAATCTTGTGGAAGTAGCGACCGAAAATCGCACCCATGCTGATTGCTTCGCTCCCGTTCGCAAGCTAATCTTGTTCAGTATTAATCATCTCACAATCCGTCGCTTTCTCACTACGCAGCAATACTTCATCCAGAATATAAAAGTAAGCACTTTTGCTTTCAGCGAAAATGAAAGAAAAAACCTCTTTATGAAATTTTTAATCTAGGCCACGCCTTGTCATGTTTGTAAAATAGGAACCATGCCCATTTTTACACATTTCTTTCGTTCATGGACTAAACATAAAATTGCTTCCGTTGCTTTTTTCTTCAAAGTTTGTTTGTAAATTTGCGTTTGAGCAAGTTGCCGGCAGTATCCATCTTCCATAAAATGGTTTGTATCTCGAGTATAGACTTTGGGATTTTATTTGACAGACAACTCGAGTTGTTTCTAGTTCATTGGTCACTCATTGAGCACTTTCTACCAAGGATCTACGGCTTATTAATTTAAGAAAAAAATGTTTGCAAATGCAGTGCGGGTGCACAACACTAAAGATGAAAGGATCAATGATCATCAAATTGCAAATGCATGTGGTCGTTCCGCCGCTTCAGGAAGAAGTAAGAAAGTGTGGAACAGTTGCCCTTGTACTAGTGGGGCGGTTTCTGGCTTAAACATAATATTTGAAACAAATATAACATTTGCTCTGGAAATGTTTCCGTCAGTGCTATTTAGGTCAGACGTCTCACTTTACATTTATAACTGGCCAGTTGCTGCGACCTGATCAGAGCACCACCGCAAGATGTGTCATACCTCACTCTAAAATGCGGATTGAAATGTGATCTCCCTTGAAATCCCAAACGTGACGTCGAGTGATGATTTTCGTTTAATATTTTATTTGCAGTGCATGCCCGTAAATTACACACGTAGCAAGAATATTAGTTGGAAGCTAGCTGAAGCTGCCATATTAGAATTAACAAAAATTTATTCATGCTCCAGACATTAAATTTTCTAAACTTGTTATTTCGAGTCAAACTTAGGATGTCCAGATCACTTCGTGTTAGCTTGTTCGGGATGTATATATGAAGGCAATGGCTCCGCCAAGGTATAATTGAATTTGTGTTGCGTTTTTCCCTGCGTGTGATCCACTCTACGGTCTTGTCATGTCATCAAATGAAAAGATTATGCGTGGACACCTAACCATAAAATTGAGCGGCCACTGGTACACTTTTTTATTTGATATTACAGACGATAATTGGTTCAAGCAGGATGAGCAAAGTATATAAAAAAAGCAAGAAACAAGACAAGCAAGTCAACAGATAACCCAAGAAAGGCAATAGAATACAACACTGCAATCAGTAGAACCAATCTCCAGTCAAAAAGCACAATACCGAAGTATTTAAACACCAAACTTATCAACACCGAAAACACTTCGAAATAATAAAAAAAATCTAGAAACGACACTTTACACAATTCTAGAATAAATGATATCGTGATAAAGCGAAATCCGAAGATGAAATAACCGAACATGAAAGCGAATTCCAATCCTCAATCTGGCCAAAGAAGAACGAAAATTATAAAGACGAAGTAGTGCGTGCGAAGTATCGTGTTAAGGAATGCTGATAATAGCGCCTAGTTCGTCTTGTGGAAAGCGGATCTTATAATAATCTAAAACCAAGGACAGCTTTTTTCTTTTTTTGTATAAAGAGTGTGCAAAACGTTTAAACGGGCTATTCGTCTACAATACTTGGCTGTATTTCGTTGGTTTACATCAACAGTGAAAGCGAATCAGATCTTTTAAATTTTCCATAAATAAGCCTCAGTGCACGTCTTTGAACTCGTTCCAATATTTCAGAATTTGATTTAGTATGAGGATCTCAAGTTATACTACCATAATCTAGTTTAGGTCTAACGAGTGAATTGTAAGCTAATAATTTCACATTCGGAGTAGCGTATTTTAGCTTGTGCCTCAGAAAACCCAGCTTCTTGAAGGCTGCCGAGGATGTATTTTTATATGGGTCGCCCAATTCAGGTTCTTATTTATGGTCACTCCGAGGTACTTGTAATCACTAACCAGAACAATGGGAATGTTCTAATAAGCACAATGGAAAAGTTGACTTTTCAACTTTGTCGGGAGTGGTGGTAAAAAAACGTGCATCAAAACGGAAGAAATCTCTCGATTTTTTTTCGCATGGCCTCATGACGAGCGCGTTTTTTGGAACGGCCGCAATATTTTTTCAGTATCGTACGCCCACCGGCGCAAATGGCGCCTGCAACCGTTGTTGTC